>SCDS01001366.1:19377-32701 GCA_004149465.1 Drosophila nigromelanica | reverse complement strand
CACACACACACACACACACACACACACACACACAGTAGCCATTGGCGGCACACGGTAGCCGCGACTTTCATAGCCAACACCCACGCCAAGTGGCTGGAAAATAACTGCCCAGTCAGCAGCAGCTCAAGATATTAGATTAGGAATAAAAAGTAATGGAGAGGCCTTTTTCAAATTCTTATAGACACAAGCACTGTAAAACCAATTTTAAACTAAAGCTTATCTACAGTTAGACCAAAGCTTCGATTAAGGTATAGGCAATAGTTTATACAAAGTGAAAAGCTTTTTTTTACAGACTAAAATAAATAATAATTACAACCAAACACCACGGCCCGATAGTCAAGTTTAAGTTTTCTTTAACTTTAAATAACAAATTTAATGTTCACAAGAAGAAAAGTCATTGATCTAACTATAAGCTTTTTCGTTATTAAAACTCACGAGCTTTATATTTCTACATACACCAAATTCTATTAGCTTTTAACAGCAGCGAATGCATTTAATTAATTGTACGTACAGCTTTCAGCTTTCATGTGCTTTCAAACAATTTTTACAGATGCCCAATACAACTTGTTAATTGCTGATTTTAAAAAGCAGAGATCAATTTGTTAAAGACAAAAATAAAACTTACTATTAAAAAGTTTTCAGTGACTGAACATCAAAGCTGATAAAAGCTCCTGTCAAGAACATTTTCTCCATACTGACTGGATAAAAAACAAAATACAGCCTAAACAGCTAATATTATATAAAATCTATAGATATAACTTTTCGATATTCAAGTGCTTTTAAACCACATAGTTCAATATTCGACTTAGCTTGCAAATGTTTAGTTGAACAAAAGGGCGCTATTTAGGATTTTACAACATTTGAGCTTTTGATCGATTTAAGTTTTTATTGAATGTAAGGTTTGGAGCTATTGAAAGTTTATTAAATTTTAAGTAGTAGTTAATAACATTAAAAATTACCTGATACACAGAATTTAGTAAACATTGTAATTAATAAAAAAATTTAATTTTTAAGTTTTAAAATCCCTTCTTGTTTAGGTTCATTAAGTTTAAGCTCATGTGCTTCTCTGTTTTTTTCCTGCACTTTATTTAACTTTGCCACGTTCCCTACCCCGCTGGACTTAAGCCAAATTCTATTGACCTTATCATTTTTTGGTTCATTGGAAGCCTTTCATATGGCACCGCCAACTACAGAAAATTGTTTTTCCAAATTGTTACAACTTTATTGTGCGGTTGCCTTTGAGGCGAACACAAATGCAATTAATTTAAAGGTATTTAACACAAATATTTAAAATTGTTTCACTAATCAGTTTTCGTGGAAGAAACGTAAATCGGCATAGGGGCAAAGTCAAATGGAAGGCAGTGACGATTTTGGTTGCGTTATTGTTGTTGTGTTTTTTTTTTTTTTTTGGTTTGGGGTCCACCCAGTCTCTGGGCATTCCAATGTCCATAAAAATGTCAACCCGAGAAACAACAACAACAACAACAGCTATAGGCAAAAAAATGTGCCGCTTGACTTAAATTGCCAAAGTGGTTTGTCGCGGTGCCTAAAACTGGACACCACATCGCTGGCTCCATGCTGTCTGTGACTTTGCTGTGGTTGTCGTGGTTGCCGCGGCCGCTGTGGCATGTCTTTGGTGAGCGGCAAATGGAACTGATTACAAAATATGACCAGCGGCTAAATGTATGCGCCGTTTGCTGCTTAATTTCTTAGATAGCAAAGACTTTGGTTTCAATTTTATATATACGATTTTTTTTTTAATTTTTCTGCGTGGGTTATAAATTTTAGACCGCAACGCACGTGCTACTGTTTGTTGTTGCCGTTGTCTACGCTAATGACTAAGCCAACTGCCAAATTGGTAATGCAAATGAGCTCCTTAAGTGCCCCAGTTTCAGCCATATGTGCAATTATGCGCAACAACATCAGACTTTATTTTGTTAGTGGGGAAACACAACTTTAAATTGAGAGAATGGTATGAGTTGACATGGGAAAATTAGACACAAGTGGGCAATGGGAAAATGGCTTAAGTTGTAGAACTTTGAACTTAAGTTTTGTCGTATACCTTTTTCTTATACGTAATGCCTTATATAAATTATCATATGCCTCTTACCAAAATTCATAATACCTTTAGCTAACATATCATATTGTTTATACAAAATTAAAATGAAATTAGATTAGTTTTAGTTATTTTTTTAATTTTATGAATTTAATTTTATGAATTTATGAATTTAAAAAGGGAAGCATTTTATTCTAAATGATATGTTGTTTTAAATATGAAACAGATAAAACTTTTATTTTCTTTCCTTATTTTAATTTTATTTAACTACCTAATGAAAAGGAAGCTAGTTAGACAAAGTTATTAACATTTGAAGTATTAAATGAATCATAACTGCAAATCACTAAAATTTGCACTTGGTTGAATATTTACAGAGCTAATATTGCAAATTTATTTATTTCTTACAAATTTAAAGGGGATTAGGGATTTTATGACCAAATAAAAAAATAAATTAATAAATATTAAATATGGTTATTACATCTTGTTTTAAATTGACAGACAATATTCCCATATTGCTTTTCCTTAGCTAAAAATTGTACTCCTAAGAAATCTCCAAATTATATACTTAAGCAAAAAAAATTTCATTTCATTTTTTATCAATCTAAAACTTAGTGGAATAAGAATCTAGAAATATATATTTAGCAACTTTCTATCGTTTGACAGGCAGATAAAAATATTTTGTTAACATTGTGAGTTTCATGTAGAATCTACGACTACCATAAATTTATATTTTGCACATGTTCAAACAATTTGAGATGCTTCAGCTGTTAACTAGGCCAAAACAATTACAAAATTATAGTAAACAGGTACAAAAACGAACCGAAAACATTTTACTCCTCTGTGTTTGTGTGTGTGTGTGTGTGTGTACAGCAAGTATCTTTTTCACAATTGTCAAAGACAAGACAGAAAATTGCAAATACAAAAAGCAACTTTATACGTTGAGGCGCGACTCGGACGCGGACTCGAATTCGCAATGTCGCAGCAAGGTAATCAAGAAGCGTCTAAATGGACAAAATGGAGCAACAAAAACAACAACAACAACAAAAACCACTTGTCACATATGTTGTTGTTGTTGCTGCTGCTGCTGCTGTTGGCCTGTCAACGCATCTCGGCTCTCGGAATGATGACTGGAAATGGAGCGCCGCAGAGCATCCTCGGCCTCACGTGGCAATAAATTTCAAATAATTCCCAAGCGACTTGTGACATAAAGCGTCTAACGGTACAAAATTCGCTTGACCAGCCGCAGCAAACAGTTAATATAAAAACGAGCTGAAACGAGGCGTCCCGAGGACATGCAAAGCACATGACACTAATGAATGTGGCTAACAAGCGAATGTAATTGTGACCAGCCACAATTTGCTCACAATTTAAGCCAAATTTATTGCATGTTATTAAAACCAACTGCCAACTGGCAGCAACCAAATACCTCTCAAACTGTAGCCACATTGGTCAACAACATTAGCCAAAACACTTGGACTTTTAACATTTTGATTATCTAATTTATGACCAGGCCATTGCCAGCAGTCGCTTCTTGTACTCCTCTTCGCTATACATTTCTGTATCTCTTTGCCATGTTTCTCTATCGCCTGTTCACGGCCCAAAAATCAGAAATAAAAGCTATTAAGAACTTTGCAGTCAAGTGTAATCGCCTGTAAAATGCTCTGTTTAAAGTGTAATAACAACTTACAATAGTAGAAAATATTGATAAAAGTGTAAAAGTTGTAGCTATAGATTTTATACGCGAATATCTCTCAAGTTTAAGCTCTCTAGCTTCAATGGGCAAACCCAATATACTCCATTTAACTGTACAAACAGAATATGAAAAAAGAGAAAAAACAAAAACACGTCTCCAATTTTCGACCTATGGTCGTGTGGTGTGATTTTAATTGCCGCTACAAATGTTTGGTTTGTTTTTGGGACGCGCATGCAGCGCTCTTCGAGTGCAAATCGTTGTATTTGTGGAGACTCTTGTGAATTTGTTGGTTTCTGAGCTGCACTTGGCTGCAAAAGGCGCCGAAATTTATAGCCACATTTTGGCAGCAGTCACCCAAATTGGGCAAAGATCTTTTAAAAAAGAAATAGGCAAGTTGCTTTTGTAGAGATTGTGTGGGAGTTAAAATGAGCTCAGCATTAAGCTAATCAATTCCGATCAAGATTAGCTCATAACTAAGGGGTCGCTTGTGGAAAACCTAACCCAACCGAGTTGGTTTATTTTATGATCACTTATTAAGCACCATTTACACTTTATCTTAGCTTCTTTTCACAGACCATAAAATAGATTTTATTTTTAAATAGAATTTTTTCGTTTTCCTCAAATATAATTTCAAGATATTTAACTAAAATCGGATAGAAGAAAATTCTTAATAATGCTGAAATTTTTTTAAGCTAAAGATTTTCTATAGTTCAGACTATTATTTTTTTAATGTACATCTCTAATTATATTAATCTGTCAATACTGCTTAAAAAGTGAGTTTTAAAATCGAATGACGCTTCAAACCGAAGTCTAAGAAAGTTTCCGGTTACAATAAAAAACAACTAAGCTTAAAGTTCATTAGCCGAACTATAATCTACCGCATACACTACCATCTTTCTATTGTGAGTTTTATTATTCATTATATTAAAATTTCTATTTAAAAACCTCAAAATTTGAAGGCAACTTTGTCATTTTAGACTATGCCTCATTTGTACTTCTCTGACACTCTATAAACACGCATCAACGCATCTAGTATAAAAATTAAATAAATGTGCTCTTTAATCAGGCAGCTTAAACGACGCTTACAAAACACTTGAAAATACATAAAAATATTTAATCTCAAAATGCCACCCAAAAAACGAAACTTGCATAAAAAAAAATTTTATTTTTGAGGAAATCAAATTAATTAAAAACTTGAAACTTGAAAGAAAAAGAGAGAGTCGACTACGAAATATCCCTTAAGCAGCTTCGAAAAAAAAAAAAACATGATCAAGACTTTAAAAGCCCTACCATTTTAAAGAAACAAGAAACCTAGATCAAATTTTAATTTACGAAAAAATATTTTGCTATCCACTAAATATATATTTTTGTGACCCGCACTTTAAACAATTAGTTTCTTAAAAAGGTCTAAAGTTAATAAGGCTTGTACCTTCAAAAATTACTATACCAAAATTAGTTTATATAATTTTAAAAAATTACTTAATTATGCTTAAAAGAAATAGATATTAATCGATTACTGAAGAAAAAACATGTTGCTTATAGGTTATTATACATTATTATAAACTTTACTATCCATACAGGGTATCCAGCTACAGGGTATTAAAAAACAAAAAAACAAAAACACAATAAAAACGAAAAGGCACAAAGTAATTAATAAATTATTTCCAGTCAATAAACTTTGTGTATGTGTGTTGGGGTCCCAGTTGCAACATGCACCAAGTGCGCCGTGCGGGGGCTTTTGCTTTTGCGGTGGGCGCCCCGCGGATGCTCAAGCGCCGCACCGCACCCCGCACCCCGCACTCCGCACCCTGCGGCATCAACCATGTCGCCGTTGCATGTCAGTTCATTAGGGTCAACCGGCTGACGGCAACTGTAGCGACTGTGGGTTGAGCTGCTCGGGGAGCTCAGTGAGCTCCCAAAGATTTGAATTTTCCACGATTCCGTAGCGCTTTAGAGGTTCATAAAAATTAGCTAGCAATAAAATTAGCCAAGTTGAGAATCTCGTGAAATAAACATAAATTCAATTGCAGTTCATTCATGAGCATTTGCGCCACCGCCTGTCTTCAATTTCTGTTTCTCTTTTATAATTTATGAAAATAGTTTTCATTTCGGTTTTCTCTGATTCTTAGCACTTGCCGCCTTGGCGTTTTATGAATGGAATATCAATGAACTTTACGGCTTTTATTGACTGTCAAATGAAACTTTTTATGTGTGCTCTATGAAATTAAAAAGATTTCGGTATTAGTTTTCTTTTTGGGAAAATTGTGGCAAATGAGCGGCAGGTGTGACTTGTAGATCGTCACAGAAATTGATGGGCAGTTGAAATTGCTGTGGCAATTTGATGTTTAGCTGATCGTAAAGTTATTCAAGTGAGAAAATTGTGAGAATTGTGAGAATTGTTGATGTAAGAATAAAATTTCAGAGTCTTACTGACGGACTGAATTTTCTTATTGTTACACTCCGAAAAGAAACGAGAAAAGGTGGTAAATATAAGATCTAAATGCAGTACTTCATCAAAGAAATACATACGCCTTAAAATATTTCACTATAATTATGATTTTAAATTGTAATCATGAAAAATATTAAAGATTGATATATTTTCGGAATGTAAGGAAAAAAATGTATACATTTTTTCTTGGTTTCTCTTTAAGTATATATGTTCCTATTCAAAACAGATTTCATTGACATTATTTGTCAAATTTTTGTACTTTTATGTTTTGGTTACATATTTTCTTTTTAAAAATAATTTCTAACATTTTTATAATTCATCAATTGCCAACGGCAACATAATTTATTTTTATCTTTAATTCAAAATTAATTTTGTATATATCAAATCGATTTTACACAAAATCAAATCACAAAATTGATCTATAAATTTCTTATTTCAAGAAACTCTCCTGTTGTTGATCAAAGCTTGTTTCACACCCGCAATTCTTCCCAATCTCACATTTTCGCTCTCTCTCTCGCCCCTGCTCTCTTTTTCTTCACATCTCTTTAAAATCACATGTGCTGCACATTTAAATGGCATCTCGTTAGGCTTTTGTTTCGCCTAAAAACATACCGGCCAAAACAATTTTCGAGTCGCTTTTTCAGCAGCAGCAACATTGATTGATTACAAAACGTGCGCCAAACGTTTTCACGGCAGCAACATGCAACATGCAACAAGCAACAAGCGTAGCAAGCAACCAACCAACAACAACAACAACAAGCGAGGCAATTGTTTTTCGCGCACCGAGATTTTCCACAATGGCATTTTCTTCATTTGCGCCTAACAATGGCAACACTTTGTCACGATTTCGCGACGCTGCCTCCGCCGCTGCAACAACAACAACTGATGCCGGTTCCAGCTAACAAGACACCGGCAACATGTTGCTGTTGCCGCTGCTGCTGCTGCTGCCTCGGCAACTGTTGCTGTTGCTACCATTTAATGCTGTTGTTGTTGCTGCCGTGTTGAATTCCCCCCGGGCTGGTGCAGAACAAAAATCTCCACCAGAACATGCGGGCCTCTCCCTTTTGGCGTCCCCACCCCCCCCCCCCCCCTTAATACCCACCCCTCCCCGCTACACTGTTGTTGGCAGAGGCCAACCTGCTGCTAATGCTTTTCCCTCAAGCTTGCGCTTCAGTCATAATTTTTGCTGCCAGACGACAAGAGATTTCTGCCTTATTTATGGTAACAGCTTCCACAGCGGCTACTGTGGCAACGTTAACTGTGGATTTGGATGCGGCACGTTAATGATCATGTTACTCTCGGGATTCGCTCGGTCGGCCCTTTTGCATGCCGGGCAATGCAGGGCAACAGCAGAGCCAAAGTTAGACTAACGAGCAATGCCCCTCAATTCGCGTTAATTTACACATGATTTCATTGCTGCGCCGCTGCCGTTGATGAATCACACAGAGATCATTCATAACTAGAGATGATTTTTCGTTGATTTGAATGTTGAATAGGAAGAAAAGGGAGAAGCGTTGTAATCAGAGTGCCGCAGATATAATGGCATTGAAGATGTGCATAGAGAATATACAATTTCTCAAGATTGTTATAATATATATGTATAAAATATATATTTAGTTGTTATTCCTTTGCTCGTATATATAAATATATTTTTAAAAGCCGATCAGGTCAACTTTTGTAGATTTTGTAGATTTATATTTATACTTCTATATTTATATTTATACATAGTAACTTTAAAAATTATTGAAAAATATTTTAGCTATTTCGCTCCTTCCTTCGCAGAAAATAATGTGTACGGATTACGGAGTATATAATAAAAAATATGTTACTTTCCGAATTAAAGAGATTGTACTGTAATAATAATATGAATAATAAAAATAATTATAATATAAATAAAATAATAAATTATAAATAAAATTAATAATAATAAACCCACTATAATACTTACAAAAAATTTCCTGAACCTTGCTTATGTTAGGTTAAGATTACCAAAAGTTCTTTCGTAAAGCCCCCATAAGAACTTGCACTCGTCAATTGTTAATGATTGATTAAAGTCAACCACATTTTTAATGGCCTTAAATCACACAGCCATATTTTATATAATACGCTCAGATTTATTTTTGCTGTATGTGATAATTTGCATAGCAAGCAGTCTAGTATTTGATGTAAATTTCTTTTTGTACAGTCACCTAATGTTATGGCTGGATTATTTGCATCTCCCCTCCCAGAGTTACTTCATCTTCATGAACGCCTTTGGTCGTGTTTCGTGCTGCGCCCGATTAGCACTTCCCATGCACTCGCTCCACGGCAGCGTTGAATTTGTTTAGACTGCTGCACTTCCGTTTCGTGGCTTGCGTTTTGCCAGCTGCTAAAGTCATCTGTCTTGGCTGTGGTCCACGGCAATTGCAACTACGACAACGACAACGACAGCGACAACGCCAACATCCTCAGCCTCCAGGCAACAGACACGAAACGTCATCAACTTGACATTTAAATTGTGCTCTTGATAAAGTTGCCAACATTTTTTGTTCTTTTTTTTATGTCTACACAGGGGTGTTGGAAGGTTGGGAGTCGCATAGGGGTTAGGAGGTAGGCAGCAACAACAGTTGACCACATTGTTGCAACTTCAAAGCGGTGCAGGCAAGATATATGTACACACATATGTATACACTTTTAGTCAAAATAATAGGTACTTCATAATTCATGTCAAAAACTAAAGGGAAATATTTATTTTCGGTCCAAGTGTAAATCTAAAATTCATTGAAAATGGTAGGACAAAATAATAATATTATTATTACTATAATTTTTATTAAAAATATATAGTGCATTCTTCTTATCAATCTTTTGAATAATATCCCCAAAATTGTATTGTATTTAGTATTGTATGTTCCCAGATAAATTAAGTTTGAAATTAATTTAATGTCGTTGATGTACTTATTATGTTGACCATGACTGTGTATAAACACACACACACACACATACATCAGCTGGCCAGCTGTCATATTCTCTAAGAGCTGTGTACCCGTGTGGTCTCTGTGCATATAATTCATACACTGCAATTTATGTCAGCTGAGGTGACAGTCTCTGGTGCTTTCGCACGAACGCAAATCATGCACGAGACGCCAGACGGACAACTTATGTCGCAGGAGAGCTTTCGAAAGCTCACTAATACTAGTGCAGGGGTATGCAAAATTGACCTTATCGTTATAATTGCCCGGTTTATTAGAGTTAGGTGTGTGTTTGACTGAGTGCTTGGCCCATAAAAGTTTTGACTCATCGTATGCGTTCCCGCGCCTTCCCATTTGGTTCTAGGGCATTTCACAATTTTGTGTCGCGGCTTGACTGTTGCATTTTTTACGGTTATGAGAAGCTTTCAACATTAAAAAATCATAAAAATCTCAAGTAGTTGACTTCGATGATGGTTTCTTATACCCTCTATATGTGAAATGCTAAGATTATAGCAACCATAAAGTATATATATTCTTGATCAGAAGGGCGAGCTTAGTCAGTATATTATCGTCAGTTCTTTTGTGCTCTTATTAGAATATTTATTATATTTTTGATCAAAAATCTTAAATAATCTATGAATGTTATTTCTCGTATATACTCAGAAAAAGTTTATTATGGTCAAAAGAATTCCCCACATTTTCCAAAACTGATATAAAAATTGATTTTTACGATTTTAAGAAAAATATGTTTGTATTTTTCTCCGTTCATCTCAATATTCCAAAGAAATAATCTTAATTTGTTTGCTTAATCGGATAATTGACGTTTAGATTATAAACATTCAATTGAAGCGAATATATTGTGTAGTATAACATTTTGAAGCTAAGCACAGGGTATTTGTCCATTGAGCACTCTCTACCGGAACATCCTTACTTGTTTTCTTAAAGTTGAATGTATGTAGTTAGCGGTGCCATTAGTTTTATGCCACAGAATGTGACCGCAAAACATGTCAAATGCATTTAGATAAACCGCCCCAGGGCCACGTATGTACGTCCATCTATTCATATACATATACATATATAAATATATATATGTGCGAGTTTTGTGGGCGTTACCTGATGCACTTTCTAATGGTCCGTCAACGCCGCCCGCTTCATCAATCTACAGTTCTTCATTAAAGCCAACTCTACAGCGTTCATCTCTCATCACGCAACCAGCCGAGCCATAGATGCACTTTATCAAAGTGCAGTCTCTGTCTCTTAAGCTGAGAGAGGGAAAATAAAACCCATCCCGTTCCATCCCATTTGAGCCCACGATCTGCGTTTTGGGATTGCGTGTATTGACACTCGACAACGTAAATCACAAGTGCAATTAACAACTCCTCCGACTGGCGATTGCATTTTGGCCAGCATCTAGCGGAAATTGTTGTTGGCTCAATAAAAGTAAATTGCAATTAAACAAAATTGCTAATTTCAATTGATGACAGCCGCCATAAATTCGTGCCTGCCAAAAGGCGGGAGTCAATTACAAATTGCGACTTTTCCCGCAGTTTGCTTGCCACTTGTTGCAAGTGCAGCTGAAAAGAGATGTTGCCTGACTTTTGTTTGTGTTTGTTTTGTCAGGCCATGTGAATAATTGATTGGTATAAATTAGAGAGCAAACTTTCTAGCATTTAAGTGAGTAATATCAACTGGTTAGCTAAAGATGATTCTATGATTCATTTTTTTTATTCATATATTTTATCCGTTAAGTGATACTCTTTTTTATAGGTAAAATTCGATTTTTTTTATTATTTTATCATGTCATAAAGCTGCTGAGAATAGATTTCGAAAACTCTTTGAGCTGAGTTTCGATGTCCATAATCAATAATCCGTTAATGCCATAAGCTAGAAAATAGGTTCAGCCTCTGTTCTATTTAAATTTAGTGACTGTTGTAAAACTTTTGAAATTTTGAAGAATCTGTTGTAAGCGAAAAATAGCTTAAAATTAAAAAGAAAAATGTTATTTCTATTCAAACATTGATTTTTTTATTTTAAAATTGAACTAGGTTTTTTTACTTTAATTTTTAGTTTTTCTTTGACTTTAATTTATGCTACGAAACCTAAGTTTATAGAGCACTTTATTTTATAAAGTATTTACAGCATCTTTTCAAGTATTTTGTAAATTCCTGGCTTTACCTAAAAACAGCTTTAGCCGAAATCCATTAGGCAGCACGTTTTATTGTCAATGGCCCCACCGACCACCCCTTTCACTCTGCCCAACTGTTGCCTGACCAACTTTCGCCCATGACAACAACAACAACAACAACAACGTGTTCTCATATCAGACACAAACACAAAAGCTTTGCCGACGAGTGCAACAAAAATGCAACAAGCCGAAAAAATCAATTAAAATCAAGACGACAGCAACGGGAAGATGGAAGACAGGGGGAAGCAGGTAAAAAACATTAAAGGTAACGTTAAAATGTAATGCATTTGCACTTGGCACGCAAAGGAAGTTGCAACTGCAGCAAATGTTGCAGCTTACACAAATAAACTGAAAAAAACCAGCAACAAAATGTTGCCAACACTTTCAGTCGCTGTCGCAGTCGACGTCGCTGCCGTTGCCGCTGCCGCTGGCGGTCGTCGCTTGGAAAAGCAGATCAAAAGGTCGAAGATTGCGCTAACCCGAGGACGCCCACTTTTTCGCACGCTTTTCTTGCGGCCCGCGCCGGATACGCGCGAATACCCGACTGCAGCTACACAGATAAATAGACTTTAAGCTCTGCAAGTTTAATCTATAATAATGCCCATGGAGCCGGGACCCAACCATGCAGCTGGCCAACTAGCTGGCAGAAGCTGCCTCAAAGTTAGAAATTGAAAAAAGTGGCAACGACAGCCGCTGGTGAAATTCTTTCATCAAGCGGCTGGGCGAGTCTGAATGGGGCAAATAATAATAATAGTAAAAGGAAGTAAGGGAAATTTCCCCTATCTACCTATCGTTTAGGACGTGGCAAGGAGTTGTCAAGTCTCAAGAGTCAACTAATGAGAAAATAGCTTTGGTATCTAATAAGAGTATTTCTTCGATAGTCTTTTAAATATGTGTTATGTCGAATATAACTTATTATGTCATACATAGATTCAGTGGTGTTTTTCGAAATAATATATATATATTTTTAATTTATATAATTTAAAAAAAAAACCTCAAAATATAATAAACCTCAAAATAATATAAATACACAGCAAATCTAAACTTTAATTCTTTTGATATTTTTTTTAACTTGTCAAATAATATGATTTAAAAATAATTATTATAAAGAATTCAAAAACATATAATAATAAAGGAAAAAATAAAATATAATATAATATAAATAATAATATATAATGAATTATTGGAATATATGAAAATAATTGCCAACACTGTAAACTTTACAAAAATATAATTTGTAAGCTTTAAGAATTCCTGCATCTAGTTGGAAAAGACAGTTTTGATGGTAAATTTTGATTCTTACATATCCATAATTTATTTATCTTATAATAAGAGAATATTATTTATCTCTTATCACATTACTTGTAATTCCTGGCTTAATAACCCACATTTTGCAGATTTTACCATATTTTTATTTTTTCTTTTACCCTCCCTACCATATCTGTAATCAATATTTAGCTTCATTTTTCTCACTTCTTTTTCAAATGTTTAAATTCTTTACTGAACAAAAGAAGTTTCTTTTTATGCAAGTCTTAACAAAATTCGCAGAATTCTTGTACTTGCACACAATCTTGAATCTCGGCCCAGTTACCGCCTTCATTCGACTTTAAGCGACTCGACAACCCTACGAAACACACATGCGTAAACCGTTTACGCTGTGCAGCATCTTGGCCAGGCTCAGATCCAAACAACCAATAAATAGTATCAATCACAAATGATCGCAAACGAGAGACGGAGGCGACTGCGCCCAGAGGGTTACCTGACTGGCCAAACTTGCAGCTGTCCCAAGGAGTCCTCCCGCCAACCTGAGCCCCTCCACAGCTTTAGCTTTAGCACAACAAATAATGATTCATGCGAGAAAAGTAGCGGCAAGAACAGGTTCTAAGTGGCCAAAACGGGGGGCACACACTAAGAAAAAGAAAAACGTGACTGTTAGTTTGGTAGTAGACCCACTCGCTTTGTCTCAGATCCTTTCGGCACATGTGCGTCCGAG
>SCDS01001366.1:0-19358 GCA_004149465.1 Drosophila nigromelanica | reverse complement strand
GGGGGGGGGGGGGGGGGGGGGGGGGGGGGGGGGGGGGGGGGGGTGGCGCATTTATTATGGTTCAATAGGTCAACGATGCGTTGAACGAGACGAGTCGCCGCGATGCCATAAGAAGAGATCATTGCATGAAAAATTACAGTAAGACACGTCAATCGTCGCACCGATCTCTCGCCAAACGAGCCATGTAATGGGCGACGTTCCGTAAATAATGCCCCGACCCAAAACTCGAAACGTTCTCTCATATATGAAGCCAAAGTCCGATTGCGATCGCAACAAATCAGAAAAGAATATGAAGAAGCAACAAAAACAAGTCCGATTGCGAGAGTGTAAGCCAAGGATATATCCTATATATTCAGCTTCGGCTTGACACCGTATCAAACGTCTTTTCTTCTGTTAACTCTAATCAGTTATAAAATTGATTTTTAAGTTATTACTATATGTGCTGATATGATATTTTCAGAGCATAAAAATTAAATCTAGAAGTATTTTTTTGTAGAATTAGGTAATTTTCTTTTTCCAAATTTTCCGGAAAAAACAAATAAACTTCGAGCAAAGACTTAAAAAAAACTGTATAGCAATGTTAACAGCAGCGATGTTTTTATTTCTAACTCGATTATCTTTTTTACGATGTTTCGATATCATCGATCGATTCTTTTAAATAAATCGGTCGTTTAGACATCTGAATAACTCAAAGTTTGCGTAAATGATGTTAAATAAAAATCGATACATTGATGTATCAAAAAAAAGTTAGCTCGAGCTTTTTTATATATACCAGCAATTAATATTATTTCTCCCAACTTTTGGGCCTCTTGCTATATTATATTTATGTAGATAGAGAGACATGCATTTTTTGCTGAACAAGAGTTCATATACCAAAGAAGCCTCCTTCTGTCTCTTACATTCATTATACCCTCGCGTAACAGTTTTCAATGGGAACAGGGTATTAAAATGCGACTCGTGCGCTCTTCGCTGAGAAATGTGCGGACCACCAGAGACAGCTGCGGCTTGTTAGGTGCACTTCAGAGGTGGGCTAGAAGGGGTAGCTGCGGTGCGGTGTGCTGAGGTGAGGGGCCTGTTCGCAGTTTGTCAAAAAGATGTTGGCGTTTTGATAATTTGCTGCACACCACTGAAAATCTGTGAGTGTGTGTAGGATTTCCTGTTTCTAGGCAAAGCTTTGCCAAAGCCTTATATACTCCACATGTCTCTCTCTTGGTTTCTTCATGAGTTTACTCATTTTTTATTTTTTATTTTTTTTTTTGTTTTGGTGGCCGCAACAAATCTGTAGCTGATTTAAATCTTTGCATTTACTTATTGTTAGTTTCCAGTTAGAGGTTTAAGAGATTTTGTTGGTATTTCGTGGGCTTGACTTTGACAACGAACGCTGCAGTTGATGGCAGGTGAGGTGTGTTTTGCAAGGCAGTGAAAGAGAGAGAGAGAGCGAGAGAGAAAGAAGATAACTGTGCTTAGTCTTATTGAAAACATTGACCACATAAGACGACATTAAGCTTATTTAAGATTTTTTTCATATTGATGCGAGCAAGCTTCTAATACACGAAAATGTAAGTAAGAAATTGAAGAATGTATCGATTAATTATCGTAGCGAAATATCGATAGTTTTAGCAACCATCATATTTTTGTACAAAGGGAAACCTTTCTCATTTATCTGGGCTATAAAAATACATAAACAAGAAAATTTCAATTGAGATATATTTAAATTAATTTATAGTATGACAGTTTTCGATAGTTTTGCTGACCAAACCTGACACTGTTTACAGATTCGTATGAGTATTGATACAAACTAGGGCTACTCTGCCAGCCTAAAGCCCTGATTAGTATAACGTATTTTAGATAAGCATTAATTTATAAGCTAATTGAGCTATTAAATAAATTTACATTTTTACGCTCAATTTTGCTACAAAAGCCCAATTACTTGACCTTGTTTTGCTGTGGAAGGTGGCCTCATAATACTCATAAGACGGCCAGCTTTTTTTCCTCCCTCGTGTCATATTTATAGACTTTACTTATGTTTTTAATTGTTCGAATTGAAAAGATTGAACAAAAGTTGTTGTTGTTGTTGTTGCCTGCTATTTTTGACTACACTCAGCGCGTGCGGCTTTGTAGACCAGACCCAGACCTCAATTTAGTGGCAGCTCCCCGCCCTGAACAGGCCAGACCCAGATTCAATGCCAGATCTTGATCGGATTCCCTGCACTGCCTGCCCAACTGCAGTTAGGCTTTTGTGCGTGGGGTCTCTGCCCCGCCTGCTGAACTCCGCCCTTTCTCGTTGCGTCCCATTTTGCATACGTAATTTCCGTATATTGAGGCCCCTAATTAAGTTTTCTGTTGTCTTGACGCAATTCAATGGAAATAGAAAACTTTGCTGCCCGATTATTGTTATGCATGGCCCGTCGATAATGGCCCATAATTTCGAGAGCATTTTGTTGTTTTTGACATTTTTATCGCTCACTTAGCTGCCGAAAAAGACAACAGCAAAATCAAAAGAAAAGAAAAGAAAAGAAAAGAAAAGAAAAGAGAAGGTTACGAATGAAACTAGTTGCAGCCAACGAAAAACTAAAGGAAACACTTCTTGCATCAAAATGCGACGCACGCTTCGCGCAGCATTTGGTTTATTGGGAAAAGTAGCAGAAAAAATAAGAAGAAACAAGTAAGAGTGTTCTAGTCGTTTGGTAGAAACTAGGCGGATACCCTGTACCTGGCTGCAAGTTGTCATAATAAACGTAGTGTTGTACTACTTAGATGTGTACAAATATATATATAAGCATAAACTAACTGGGCAGGAGTTATCGAAGAAAAAACCTAAAAAATACTTATTCTTTTTATGATAAACCATTATCTATGTCTACACGCAAAATTAAATATCTGCATCTCTTATCGAAATTCTCTAAAAACTGAGAGTAATTAATACTCTTTTAGATAATATAAATGAGTTCATCTAATAAACAAAAAGTACAAAATCAATTTGGAGGTCAAACAATGATCAATATGGTAAGCCAATATACTCTTTTCACGACGTGAATGAGTATAAAAAACACAATATCAATATTGAAGAACAAAATGAGTTTCTGGTTATAGGTCTATTTTTTTGCCTACTCAAAAAATTTAATTAATTTTCTTGAATATATAAATTTTTATAGAGTTTGCACTAATTATTTACTATTTTTTGTTAACATAATGCAATAAAAGAGTAATAAAACTAACAGTTTTTTATTACGTTTCCCATCACTGTGCATACAAATAATGTTGCACAATCTCATTATACCCTGGTTTAACCACTCTCAATGAGTACAGGGTATACAAAAATGATTTTCCCGCAGAATGCGGACACACGCAGTGGACGTTGCTGGCGACAACAACATGGCATGGCCAAAGGAGCTGTAGCTGGGTGTTGAGGGGGGAAGGAGGGGGGCAACTGATGCCGCAGCGAACCGGCTGCATTTTCAGGCTTGGCAATTAAAATATTGACAGTTTTTCCATAGTGCGGAATAATAAGTTTTTGGTTTAGGATTTGTATTGCTATTCGCTATTTATTTATAAGATCTCCTGCTGCTGTTGTTGTTGCTGTTGTTGCTGCTGTTGTTGTTTGTGTTTATTATTTTGTTTTTGTTTTTGGCGCGAAAGGTTAGCGCGACATGTTCATGTGACAATGTCATAGAACTGCCGGCAGTCAGTTGGTCTGAAGCGCATAAATAACTGCGTTTCGTGACATGGAATGCCTGTTGTCGCCAGGCTGAGACCAGGCCAGGTTGGGGCAAGGCCTAGACGGCTCTCACTGCCCGTCTGTCTGGACTGTTGGCCATGTCTGGCGCGGATTGGCCTGCTGCTGCTGTTGCTGTTGCTGCTGCTGCTTCTGCTGGTAGCAAGGTGCGGTGCCCATATGCAGCACTCAAAGCTATTTGTAGCTTATATTGTTGTTGTTGCTGCTGCTGCTGCTGCTGCTACTTATGGAAAATTGTAAGATGTTTTCCTTGTGCCGAGTTTCTTTCCACTTCGTTTCCATTGCATCACAGCAGATGCGTTGATGTTGATGCGATAAAAGCAAAACAACAACAAAATATTTAAGTGGCAGCAGCAATGGATAATACTTCAGTGGGGCACAAAAGTAGGTTCAAGTGCACACCGAAAAGATAAGCTGAGGCATAAAGTCTAGCGCTTTATGTTGATTAGTTCACTTTTTTTTTCAGTAGATATAACTTTTGGGAAATGGGATCTAAGGCCAGACAGGTGAAATTCTTGTCAGTTATAAAAACTTGTAACCAGACGAGTCATATAAAGATCAAAAGATCAGATTAGAGCTCAAATAGTTTCACATTTTTTTTTCTAAATTCTAAATTAATTTCAACACAATTAAAAACAAAGCAATTAACAAACATTAAATTGTTAAAAGCTATAAAATATACATTTTACCAAAATAAAATATGTTTCAAATCGTATTAAATCTTATATATGATATCCTGCTATTATTAGATGTGTTTTTTTATCTATTAAAACTCCCTTAAAACTTAAAGTTAAAATCTGACTTTAAACTAAGCTGTTGGCATAAATGCCCACTCTGTAATCTTAATATTTTTGCAAATATGAAAATATTAGAGAAGAAAATTAACACAACAACGCGAACATAAATATTGAGCCCCAACAGGTGGCGAGTCTTAGTACAACTTATTAGACGGACACCACAAAAGCAACAGATCTGTGTGAACTATGCTAAAGTAAGACTACAAGAGATACAAATATGTTGAAAAACAAACCAAACACTGTCCAAAAAAAATTATAAACTTAATTTTACCGCTCAAAAAAATAACTTTAAGAAAATTATTAAATTATGTATTATTAAATTATATAATTCCTTTTAAAATTTGTTGTACAGCAAAATAGTACCACAAATATTAGAAGATTTGACAAATGAAATGTAACTTACCATATTACATTATACTCAATATATACATTTTTTCGTATATCCTTTACATACTTATTAATTAAATGTTGAATAAAAAACATCCTCAAAAACGCTGTCTCATTATTCATGTTGCCAAACGCACTTGTCGCCCAGCAACATGTGCCCAATTGTGTGTTTGGCAACATTAGCGGAGCCCACACAATCTGGCAACATGGTCGCAACATGTTCGAAGCGAACACCGCGACTGTCGGTCAACTTCTGCTTCTGATTGGAACAAATCGCGATCAGTTGCAACGAGACGACGCGCGCGTTTGGTTACATGAAAAGAAATCGCTCGGCTTCTCAATTGCGGCTCGTGTTGCGTTCTCTGGAGTTACGTGTCGGTGTGTGTGTGTGTGTTTGTGTGTGTTTGTGGTTGAAAATTTGTTTATGCAGAATGCAAAAATAAACGGCAAAAGAAAAGACACAGCAAATCATCTTTTAGTCCGTATGCAATTCCGCGGAAATTGCGAAAAGAAAAAAATCATCGTATCAGCAGTTGAAATGTTGAATTTGTTGATTCCGGCCAATTGCAATTCCAATTGAATTTACACCCCCAACTCCACCCACCAACCGGTTACGTTAAACATTTGTTGGCTTCTTTTTTCACACGGCGCGACACGTACGGTAAAGAAAATATATTAAAAAAAAAAGAACCTTTTCATTTGCCACGGCGATTGAAGCGATTCGATTGATTGCTTGATTGATCTATTTTTGCACTTGATTTGCGACGCACGCGCCGCGATCGCAACGTGACTGGCGCTCCGGTCCAGTTGCCACTTGCCTGTTGCCCGTTGCACGTTGCAAGTTGGAAGAGGTTGGAGAGGCTGCCTAGACGCGTCGGGGGCAATTATGTTGATTTGTGCGCCGTGCGACTTCATCGATCGCTTGATTGGTGATCGCGGAACGCGGGAAGGCAACGATCGTCGCCGTTGATTTTCCACTGTTGATAACGCAAAAATTTGCAATGCAAAGAAAGAAAATTGATTTGATGATCGGTCGCGCTGCAGCCTCTCATCTACCGCTGATCCAATGCAGATTATTATCTTCGGTTTATGTTGTTGTTGTTTTCTTTATATTCTCGCGATCGTGACACGCCCACAATTTGATTATTGGATGTGCGGGCAGCAAGGTGTTCATTAGCTGGGCGTACATTGCTTGCATTTTACACGAATTCTTTCGGCGAGTGTAAAATAATCGTTATAATAACCATAATAATAATAATGTAGTGCAATCGAAATATTTACAAGAATTTTGTATTATAAAGGTGCGAAAAAATATATATGCATTTGAAATTGATAGTTGCATCGTGTTTTGTGTAAAATAACAAATAGTTCGCAAATATTTAATATAAACCGATTAAAAAGTGAATTAGTAAATTAATATACTATTAAAATATTTATGTTTAAAATAAAGAACGTAAAGAGCCCCTAGGCAGTCGATTATACAGTTTGTAGAGGGTTTTATACTTTTAAAAATTTGCATTTTTATTAGACAAATCATCTATCGATGACTGCTTGTCCATTTTATGATAAAGACACTTACAGATATCATTACAATAATGTACATAGGTGTATCATATTTGCATCTGAATTGTCTAGAAGAGTATTTAATTGTATATATGCCCTATCCTGACAAACACTTAAAAAAATGTTAAAAAACTAATAATTTAAAGAGAAAATGATTAATGTATCCCCTGTTCCTAAAACATATTTGATAATTAATTATAGATAAATAATTAAAGTCGTTTTGTTATATGATATTGCTACATTTTTAACTAAATAAAAAATTAATTAATTTAGGTAGGAATAAACCAAGATGATATGCAATTGCATCAAACACATAAGTGTCTAATATTTGTAAATGATGTTTTACAACTTAATAAAAGCAATAACCTTCCAAATTATTTTTATTTGGAAAGTTTATTTTCATATATTTAATGAAAATTAAATAAACAAGAAATTTTTTAAAAGCATCATAATTTACCTAAGATCCGAATTTTCACTACACCCAACAATGGCAATCAATTTTTAACAGTTTTAATTTATTTTGTAAAATCTTAATTGAAGTTATGGTATTTCATCTTGGCAGTTTATTATTATTCCCAACAATGGCTTTTAATTGCCAACTGTTTATACAATTTTTTTCTTCTTTTTTTTTTTTGTTCACTTTAATTGAAGTTCTGCCAAATAAAAAATACTTTTTTGCTAATTCAACCAATAAATCAGATTTCTTAGATTCATGTGCTCATTAATAGATTTTTCCCAGGCCTTCAACTGCTATATGAGCTCAACTATTTGCCAGACTCCGTATCGCATTTACATATGTAATTGCCAAAAGCTATTAATAAGCATTCAAGTTCAGCTCAGTGTTTTTTAGGCTTTGGCAAATGGGTGTTAAAAACATAAACCTCCTACATACGCACGCACATTTGTCTAAACGTAAAGCTGCTTAATTATATATACATATATATATATATAGTAAAAGTACGAAATCGGTGTTCAAATCAACGGCTAATAGCCACAAAAGATTACACAATGCCGGGCCATAAGTCATTAGTGGTACGCCCCGAAGCTCTATTTAGTGGCTGATTGTCTAGACTATCGGGCCGATGTTGTTGAAATGCGGCTGCAAGTGATGATTGGCTCGGACATCCATGATGATTAATGGGCGAGACTGCACAGATTTATGGATGAGCAGTTGCTTCAGCCCCCCTCTCTCCACCTCTCTCTCTCTCTCGTCAGCCCCCCGCTCTCCACGTCTCTCTCTCTCTCGCTTCCTCTCTATATTTCACTCTGCTCGCTTGCAACTAGTTTCTTATTCTGGGAATGCTAATAGAGCTGCAACTGCTGCTTAACTTGGCCTGAAGCTGGCTTCCCGGAACCCTCACAGTTCTTACAGTAGTCGTCATTGTCTCAAGCATTATTTTTTCATTATTTTAGAGTCGCTATTTGCCCAACTGACAGATAAAAAAACAACACACAAACTAACCGGAGAGCTAGATGTGACATTCCATTAGCTGAATTACGTTTTCCAGATGACAAATGCAACAATTCAGAGCTGGGGCAATGTTTACTTTCAACTGATAAACTTGGAATTCTATTATGAGCCCTTCTTTTATTCTATTGTTATTCTCTTTGTTTTTTATGACTTGTAAATAAAGGTGGCAACACTCACGCATAGCGCCTTGCTAAACTCACGCCCAGTATTTATGAGTCAACTTGGGGACGCGTGTTGCCTAAAATATGAAAATAATGCAAAGGCGGTAATCCAATTAAATGGCTCAAGCCACAGACCGGCTGACCCAATTAGGTGCGCTCCTTGTCGATCTCCATCGACAACAACAACAACAGCAACAACATCAAACGTCTTGAACTTGAAAGCGGCGCCTCTCCATTGTTCTTTAGGAGAACCCTTCGCTCTCCTCTCATCCGCTCTGTCATAAAAACAAGTTCTAACTATGCGCAGTTAACTCCCTACATAAAAACCAAAACGAAGAAAAAGATCGCATCGAGTTGATCTAACGGCCGCCCAGCTCAGTCTCTGATCTTCGCTGCCATCTCGCTTTGCTCCTTCGCATTGCTCTGCGTTTCAAATTGTAGATCAAAGATCAAGCAAAAAATACTTAAATTGGCATACCAAAGCCACAGGCCTGAAGCCAATCAGTGCCCGAAGCACAACGAATCTTGGTTACCCTATGATTTGGGTCTCATTTTTTGGTTTACCGATCGTTGGCTTTGCAGCTGAGAGTTCAATTTGAATAGTTTTTGAAATTACCGAAATTTCAAATTCTAGCGATAAAGAAAATAAATCAATTACACAAATTTGACTGATAATAAAAGTTTTTATGACACAGATTTCTATAATATTCTCAAACAACTCATCTATCAGTATCAGACATTAGTTAGTTAGGTACATCGTCAATAAAACAATTTTAGAATTTGTTTATATCTTGACTATGCATACTAAAATCAAAAACAACGTTATTAAAATATTATTTTATTGATCCTCACAATCATAATAGAACTATAGAACATATATTGAAACTTTTTCCCAATACACAAAAAATTATACCAAAATAGATGTAAAATATAAATGCTTAGAACACAATTTTAAACTTTTTTTTAGCGATCGCATATTTTACTGCGCTCACAATAGTATTATAAATCTACACAAAACAAACTTAACTATAAATTGTAAAAGCCCCTTTTTTTATATATACATATATATCATGAAAACTGTTGTGGGCTCTTATTCAAGTGATCGCTTTTAAAGATATTAACTTCGATTCATATTTTTGCTTCTCAATCGAACCAAGGCAATCAGAAATTTAGCAAATTACTTTTGAAAACAAACGCATAAATCTAAATTGTCGTTTAGCCTGATGATTCCAACACATATGGTATACATCATAAAGATCGATGGCGATCTATAAAATAGCATTATAATTTCGAGCTTAATTGCTTCCTCAATTGCTGGCGCCTAGCCGTAAATAAACACACACCGAGAAGGAAAATACTTTTGCCTGTCACTCAAAGCAGCGGACATCAGATTGAAAGTTTGCAGCTGTCTCGAAAGCGAGACAAGTGCATTCGAGTGATTGAGTCAGTTAGTCAGTCAGTCAGTCAGTGAGTGTGAGTGTGAGTGCGAGTGCGAGTGAGTGCTTGATTCATATGCATATGAGTGCTACTTTCTATGCTCGCAGGCGACCCTTTCCCATGCAGCGACACACACGATTAATCACATGACACAGTCGGCAGCCACGATCAGCGATCTTTATCGAAAAGGCATAAACTGACACAAAGTCAAAGTTAAACAATGCAACTTGCTTGAACTCTAAGACTTTCCGACTCTCCGACTAGACGACGACGACGACGACGACGACGACGGAAACGACGAACGTACACTGCGATCATGCTGTGTGCGATCTTGACAATCAAGATCAATATCATGCCATTACAATATTTGTACAAGACGCTTGCCTTTACTCTCCAATCCGCTTGGCATCTAGGCACAGACTGACTTTCGAACATACATTAAAAGGCCGGCTGGCTGGCTTGCCTACGGGCTTTAAAAAGGCAAAAATATCTACAGAAGGAAACACATTTACTGACGACACCTAAATGCCCTTTCTTTAATTTAAAACCAGAATTGAAAGCGATTTTTTGTTTGAAAAAGTCAAGTTTGTCAAGTTTATCAGCAAAACATTCTAATATTTTTTTATATATCATATATTCAAATTTCTATCTTAGATTACAATAATTAAATAGAACTAATTGTTAAATTGTTGTTGTTTTGAACATATTTTGTATTATAAATTTGATTATTATCAGACGGAGGTAAATGATAAAATAAGGGGTTGTGCAAAGATCTAAATTGTAGAAAGTTTTCTATCTCAATTTTAAAACATTGAATTTGATGCCAAGAAAATATATTTTATCTAAAAGAATATTTCGTTGAAGGTAAAAATATCAGTGTGAAATTATATTTAATATAAAAGAACCTGGAATTTCTTACTTCTCTTATACCTAATTTGAAAGGTTTTCGAACGAATATCTAATCTAAAGGAAAATATCAAATTATTGCTTTATGTTAAGAAATTATGTTTTAACTAATACAATATTCAATTATAAGACAAAAAAATACAATTATAAGAAATAATTTTTAGTGATCCAAGAGAAAGAATTAAATCTAAAAAAAAATAGTACATTATAGGTAAAAATATAAGTTAGTTCCTATCGTTATTCTAAAATCATAAATTTTACTCTTCAGAGCATAGAAAATTCAAATGAATTCAAAAAAATTTTTATTTAATCTAACACAAAATATCACATATAAATACTTCACGCCAAGCAAACAATATTTCATATTTTCAGTTACTAGAATTTGAAGAAATTTTTTCAAAAATTGCAAAAATAACTTTGTGTGTGAGTTTTTTTTTCAGTGCAGGAACTGCGTTCAGCTTTAACTGTATGATCTATTTAGTGACTCGACTCATTAGCAAACAACTTTTACTAGTTATAGGACGACTGTTATAGCACAGTTGTAGTATCCAGAGCTGGTATATTACCTAGATTATATGGGCAAACAACAGAATGGGATATGTTAAACAAATTAGCCTGAACCTAGGCCAATGATTGAAGCTGTTTTACAGAGAGCGTTTGCATGGCAGCCTGCCTGCCTGCCTGCCTGTCTGTTGTTTGCCTGGGCTCGGCTGTGCTGGAAAATGCTATAATTATGCAATTCCTCAGAGGCGCTGACGGTGGTCGTCTCTCTTTTTCCCCCCCTTTTCCGCCAATCCCCCCAGACGGTCGCAGACCATATAATCTGCAAACAGGGCGCGCGCCTTTCGGGGCATCGGAAATTATTGACTGGCAGTCGGAGAGTTTAGGCCGTCAAGTAAATTGCCGTAAATCTTTATTTGTGCAGCTACTTAAAGACTTCGGCCACAAACTGTTCAGCTGGGGTTAACAAGCCGCCAGCGATTAAGTCATTTCTTATGTGAGCTCATTATTTTTGTTTCTTTTTTTTTTTTTTGTTTTTGTTAGTTTGCCCCCTCTTTGCAATGCGTAGCTAGTGCTACTGGGCTTTTGCCCCTGTACACCCCGCTACACAAATCTACCCCCCTCTAATCGTATTGCAATTTTTCACAGTCTAAGCCAAAAATTTAATGCCGCACAAAACTCGTTTGGTTAGCTCGGGCAAAGCAGTTGCCACTTAGACCTGTAAATTGCCCGCAACTTTGTTAGTGAAATATTTTTTTTTTTTTTTGCTTTTATCTTGACAATGCGTTGTCACTTGGTCGAGTGAAGTGTGGTTATTGCCAGTGTGTGTGTGTGTGTGTGTGTCTATCTGGACGGCTTCCCGTATTTGTTCTAATTAAAAGTGACAATTCTACGTAATTAGCTGGCGGCTATTTTTAACACTCCGCTGATTTTAGTTGGCAGCAAAAAGGACACACAACTCTTTTTTTAAGATATCGAATTTCTACCAATTATTGATTTGGTTCTTTAGCTTATTTGGTTAATTAGTGTTGACAGTTTTGCTTCTGTTTGCAAAGCTTCCGATAAATAAAAAAAACGATTTAAAATTATATTTGGAAATGTAACGATCCTAAATATATAGAAATATGGTTATTAAGGCAAAGACAATATCTTATGATTTAATTTCTTTTGAAATATATTGTAGTTTTGGATAGCTTTTACTAGGCCTAAAATATAGGCTGATGTTTCATCACTTAAATAAATTCTAGGAAAATTGCCAGCTGCATGCAAAATTGTTTTCATTGGTATGTCTGACTACATGACACAGACCCCCTCCCCCTTAGCACATACATCTTCATTTGTAGTTTAACCCAATTACAAAACTACTGAACATTTAGCACATTTCCACCATTCACTTTACATGCACTGAAAAACTAATCTATTAACGCCTTAAAAAAAAACATGAAGGAAAGCGAAAAATCGAAAAGCAAAAGCCGAGAATAGTGCAAAGTGCCGGTCATAAAGTATTTTAATATCTGGCAGTGACGGCACCAAAACGAAAAAAAAAAGTCTAAAAAAATAGAAACCACCGGGCAAACCACCCGCTGACCCGTTTGATCAGTCTCTCGACTGGACATGGCCACATGTAGCGCTCCATAGGAATGGTTTCAATTCGGTTTTCCAATCTTTTTATTGCATAATTGCAATTGAATTGTTTGGCACGTTTCGTTTTCGTTGTGTTGTACTCTCTATCAAAAATAAGGGGAAGTATGTTAATGATTTGATTTAGTGCCTCATTGGCTACCAGTTCGAACACATCAGCGTCAGCGTACAGCCATAAATTTTATTTATAAAGACATTTTTCTCCCCTCCCTCATTCCTATTTCTCTTCATTTATTTTATATTTTTGCAATTGGAGCTGAAAGTGTATGTATTTTTATGTGTATGTGTATGTGTTTGCCGATGAGCCCCATTTGAATTGAGCAATTTCCTGGACACATATGTGGCACGGCACAGCGGGAGCTTAGTGAAAGGTTGTTTGAGGATAGGTTAGAACAAGGGAACTGGGTCATGGAAATTGAAGATAATGTTATTTTTCTTACTAGCTTAGCCTGAGCAGATCAGCAATTACTTAGATTGTACATTTAATCAATTAAAATCAAGCATATTGTGAAAGAATTGTGAAGAATTGTGTTTAAACTCTGATAAAAATGATAATTATTGGATAAGAAAACTTAAAAAGCTGAAGGAAAATAGATTTATTGCCATAAAAACTAAAGCATTTTCATATATAATAATTTAATATCGAACGAATATAGAATTATATTTTGATGAACTTCTTAAACCAAAGATAGAGAAATATTAAAATATATAATATAGGAAAGCTGATTAACAGTGAACATTATATGTCGGATTCTTGTAATAATTAAATTAAAATTTTACATTCATATAATGTATTACATATGTATGTAGCTCTTACACTATCTGAGAAAAAAACCAACCCACATCAAAATATTTTTGCGGCCAGCGAATAAAGAGAAAACACAATTCGCTTCACTTAAAAGTGTAAAGAAAAAGGGCTATGCCACATTCAATTAGGCCGCAATTTCAGAATTAATTATATACGCGCACAGCTCTGACATATTTCAGATTTAACATTAATTTGGCACTAAACTGTCAGATCAGAATGGTCGCTAAGAGAGAAAGAGAGAAATCTCAAACACTTTGCACTCTGCGCTGGTTACACAACAGATAAATGTTGTGCCAGGTAAAACACAAAAAAAATAAATGCGGTCCAAAGTTGAGCAACGGGCAAATGTCCAATTTAATTGTAATGTGAGAAATTTAAATAAGGTAGCCGCAAAATGCGGCTCAGACGCTGAACAATGACTAAGAAACCTCAAGCGGAAGATGCCAAAAGAATACAAAAAAAAAAACAAAAATTATGAAAAAAAAGTTAAAAATGTTTCATTTATTGTTGTTGTAGCGTTTGTTGTTAGGTTTGTTAAAAAAAGATCAAATAACAAAAGCCGCCAAATTTCAATGGAAAACAAAAGCTCACTTATTTGAAATTTGTTGCTCTTCTCAACTGCGAGGCAACTAATTTTCCACTTGTATGTAGAGCCGAAAGAGAGGGAAACCAAATCCATTGACCCTGGGGCCTAGACCCATTTGTGCATAGCCGCTTATTTCGTATTATTTTTCGCTGATTTGTCAGTTCATGTTTGATTATTTACGATCGTTTGTTTCCAGCTCTTCGATTGCTGAAATAGACTATTTGATGTTCATCGTAGGCTTGATATTATTTTTATAGCTCATATAACTAGAAATACCAAAATGATTTCAGAGCTTTTTATTATATTTTGCTTACGGTCGAGAGTTCCATAAGAAATTTATTACATCACGATCTCTACATTTTTTGTTTCCTCTCCGTTGGTTTTTATTATTTACTTTTGGATTCTTTAGATCTACTTTGTAGTTTATGGGACTGATTTTGTTGCTGTTGCTGCTTTTTGTGCTGTGCGAATTTTGTTTGCAGCTGCGCTTCCTGGAAAATGCTCAATTTCAGTCAGATGATGCTAGAATCCCCTTTATACATATACATATAACAAATAGATACAAAAAGTTTATAAACCATTTCATAATAAAGTTTTCGACGCAACTTTATGAGCTTTGTGGTACAGATTTATGCGATTTGTATAGCTATAAGTTTTTTGACAGAGGTTCTTAAGATTTGGTAAAGATTGTCCACACCTTTTTCTTTTTTGTGTATATCTTTTAGCGCAGCGAAACTCAAACTGTGCATATCTTCAATTTTGTTTTTATTTAACTATTGTTTGACTTACAACTTCCTGACTTTAAGTCAAAACAAATACGCAAATAGTAACACATTTGTATGCTTGTTTTTATTTTTTATTTTTCTAGAAGTTTAGTAATTAGTTTACCAGAGCCCACACACACAGTCATATATTTGTCTGTCTGGTTTTCTGGCTATTTGCCTATGCTCTAATTTGAAATTGTAAATTCTAATATGTTTATTTACAAATAGTCAAAAGTCATGTTGAAAAATTTGTGGCCAACTTGTTGATGGCTAACATGCAATGTAGCAACAAATATAATTTAATTTATTTTTTGCTGTGCTAATTTAGGATAGGAAAACTTAAGAAAAATAGTATTTAAAAAAAGCCGAAATATGTAAGAAAAATGTAAAAGTTTCTAGGGGATTTGCAGCATTTATATTGATAATAACTTAATAGTATTGATCACTAAATCCAATTTTAAAAACCAATGAAAATTTCTTTATAAAATCCGATTTTATTTGTATATGTAATATTTGTTTTTAATTTGTGGTAAATATTTTTACGTAAAAACTTAAATCTTTGCGATCTAAAACTTAAAGTCCACAATGCAACTGTCAATTGAGAAAACAAAGCAACTTCCAGACCAAAATTACCCTAAATCAACAAAAATATTTCAAAAATAAAAAGTGGCCCCTCAATTAATTATCAGAAAAATTCAGTGTAAAGAAAATGCTCTCTAGCTGCAACAACAAAAACCACAAATAAAACAAAATGTGTGAAAACTCATTGAAAAGCAACAAATATTAATTTAAAAACAAACGTTTGAAATAAGAAAAATATGTCAGCGTCTGTCAAACGAACTGTCAAAATGACAGGCGCATCAATAAACCAGCAACAACAACAACAAAAGCAACGACAACGAAATGTTGCTGCTGCAGCAACAACGGCAACGGCAGCAACAAAATTGCTGCATTTATGCATCTATCTAGTCTGCATAACACACACGCTGCAACATGCAGCACATCAGCGGCAGCAGCAGCAGCAGCAACAACATGCAGCGCCCGAGGGCAACATGTTGCAGCAGCAGCAGCAACAACAAACAACTAGTGTAAATAGCAGTGTAAATATCAATATAAGCAGCAATTTCAATGAAATTGTCACCGCGACGGCGTCAGCCACAGCAACAGCAACACATCGAACAGCAACAATTGCAACAGTGGCAGCAACAGCAACAACAACAACACCAGCGCGTCGCAAATGGCGTCGCAAATTTGCCTATGCCACAAATCGCAATGCAAGCAGCAGCGGCAGCAGCAAGCGAAGAAAACTGTTGCGGCCACATCATTATCAGCGCAATGTGACGCATGCGACGCGCACAACAACAGCAATAGCAACAATTGCTGCCACAGCGAGCGCAACAACAGCAGCAACACTGATACCAAAGATACAACAGCAGCAACATTTCAGCTATCGCACGCGTTTGCAGACTAGCTATCAGCAGCAGCAACAGCAGCAGCAACAACAACAACATGTTGCTGACGTGCAGCAGCAGCAGCAACAACAACAACAGCACTTTGTGGCAATAACGCCGCGACCGCCAAAGCAGCAGCAGCAACATGGCTTTGCCTTGCTACCTGCCACCTACTATCAGCAACAGCAGCAGCAACAGCAGCAGCAGCTCTTTGGCAATCTAAGCCGGCAACAACAGCAGCAACACATTCTCATACATCCCGGCAGCAACAACATTGTGGTGTACAGCAATCTGGACACCATTCCGCCCTGTCCGCCCGGCTTGCTGCCCACAGCTGGTGTTCGTCTCATGCCGCAGCATTTTATACCACTGCGCCCAACAACAACACAGCGCTCCCGGCAACGCGGTAAGCAAATTCACGCACTCACGATTCATTTAATTGTCGCGATGAATGCAGCGCATGAATAAAAGAGCGCACAAAAAAAAAACAACAACAACAACAGCAAGTAAAATCAGAAAAAGGTGTTAATTACGCTAATAAAAATTGCATTCGCTTCGTTTATGGCAGTTAATGTGTTTGCCCACTTAAATGGCAACAGGCAACAGCCAACAGCCGAGAGTCAGCTCGTCATGCTATCTGGCGCCTCAGCTCAATTGCCTATCAGCCCAGTATAATTACAGCCACCTCTCGCACCCCACCGCACGGCCTGAGCCGAGTTAGAAAGCCTGCCTAATTGGCCTAAAGCAATTGGCATTTTGACTGCCAGCTGGCTTCAACAGGCGCCAAATTGTCCAAGTCTAAGCTGTAGAAGATTGCCTTAGCTCGAGGAAGCAACGACAAATCGAAAGTTGAAATATTAACTTCAAGACAGGGGGGTTGCCTTAATAGAATCATATTTATGATCAATATAAAACTAAAACTATAGTTGGTTCAAAGACAATATAAATAAAATATAATATATTGATATTGTCTTTGGTTGGTTTCATTAATAAGATTGCCAAGAATGACAAAAATACAATAAAACTTAAAAAAACTTAGAGATAATAGTAATGACTGTTCAGCAATTCTATCAGTGATCGTTTAAAATATATAATAATAATTAAATAACCAAGTATAAAAAATTAATAAAATATATAAAATAAGAAACGTATATATACATACATCTATTCTGTTAAATAATTGCGAATTGATTATGGCAATCTTTTACATATGAAATTTGTAATTGAAATTTATGAATTTTTGTGTGTGTATATAAAAAAAACATAAATATTTTAAAGAATTTTCAAAACATTAATATTGAAACATGTGTGAACAACTTATGTATATGAAAACAAAACATTCTATTGTTCAGTTTTTGGCAAGGCTCAACTACGCCTAACAATCATAATATTTATTGCTAGAAATATAAACTTTGTGTCGTTATTTATTGATTTGTAATTAATATTTTCTATACCCCCTAATATTTGGTTGTGTAATCATCAAATCAGTCAGCGAATTTGCAAGCAAATCAAATTACATACACATTAAAATGCAAAAAATGAAAATAAATTCAAAAATTGTGTTGCAAATTTGATTGGGCTACCAAAAGAGTTGCGGGGGTCTATTGATAGATTGTCTCGGCGTTTGGACGTTTGGCGCCTTGTTGCGCCTGGTCAATTAGCATTTTTGGGGAGCACAGACAGTCGACAACAACCAACAACCAACAACCAACAACCAACAACCAACAACCAACAACAACAACAACATACATGGCCGCAAACGAGCACGATGCTGACATTCGAGAGCCAGTTGTTCAGTTGTGACTGTGGGCGCATTGAAAACATTTTCGAAATGGCGCCCAACGTGGGGCGCAGATGACATTCGCCGTTAGAGGAATATGGTTAGATGACTTGACTTTATTATTGTTCAGTGAGGCTGTGGGAGTCCTCCAAGCTTCTTAAATTGTGTAATGGCCTTTATATGAGCATAAGCTGGTGGCACGCTCTTTGGCGACCGCAACTCGCAACAAATCCCAGTCATTTAGTTTCAGCTTGCCACATGGGAGCATAGACACACAAACCGGCTAGCTAAACAGACACAAATATTGACAGTTTCAGACGTCTTGGAGCTAAAAGCGAGACGCGGCCAACACAGACAACACGGACAAGACCAGAGCAACACCTACATGGGGCACTAATCTAGAGTTCCATGGACAGAATTAAGCAACATGTTTCGGGCAGCGTTGATTTTCTTTTCTTTTCGGTTTTTTTTTTTTAATTACAATGAAACGTGCCACAAAAACAAACAATGTGCTCGCTAATTGCGCATAAAGCTTCACCAAAGACAAAAAAAATATATATTACAAAAACAAACAGAAAAAAAATGAACACAAGCCAAGACGCCGTAAGAGATGAGGAGACGGACGGGACAGGCGGATTCAGTAACAGTAAAAAACTTGAAAATGTAAGCGGAGCAAATGGACAGGCAAACAAAACAAGACAAGATAAAACAAAACAAAAGCAAAAGCAAAACCGAAAAGCAAACAAATGAGGCGAATGACAAATGCAAGTGTCAAACTTGTAGACACGACAGTTGTTGAGTTGACATTAAGCTCCAGTGGCTCACAAACTGTATAGCAAGAGCTGCATTTTATGGATTAACAATTATTGGGAAATCTATTTAACGTTTTATAAGTGGACAAGTAGTCGAACAAATATTTTAATGATGGGTTCAATAGAAATTGACAGCATAGTTTGAAAAGCACTAGACTTTTAAATAACAGATATTACATGAGATTAAAGGAAAGAATATTTTTTAGTGAGTTATTTCAAATTATTATTAAATTTTCTTATTGAATAACTGAAGAGTTATTAATATTGATATAATTATTACCTACACTGAGAACCGGAACCGGATACAGTAGGTAAAAAATACGAAGATAAAACAAGTAAGATTTCTCTAGTCGGGACCTCCCGACTAGGAGATACCCTGAACCCAGCATTTAACACATACACAAAAACTCTCGGCACTTTATGGCTAGTTGAGGTCGTTAAAAATTAATAAAAAAAATAATTGGAAATTGCTAACGAAAAATAAAATATACCATTCCGGGAATCGAACCTGTGACCCACTGCTTCAGTTGCACAACTCTTATCGACCGCACCACACT
>SCDS01001365.1:35675-46295 GCA_004149465.1 Drosophila nigromelanica | reverse complement strand
GAAGGCAAACATTTCGAAGAGGCGCAGCCAGGAGGAGACCTGTAAGCACTTCTTTAGTTACTTTGTTATTAACCGGATTATAATAAAGAATAATGCTAAAATTTATGACGAGAATAGGGATTATTAAGTTCCGTAAATAATAAGTGATTTACAAATTTTCTTGTAAACAACCCTGGTCAGGCTGAGATTCATACCCTGGCCTAGGAACTACTTTACAGGTTATTAAAAGTGCTCTAAAATTGTGAGATATGGATTTTCGCCCCCAATAATATATATTGATTTTGATCGATTTGACACGCCTCCAGTGGGCGTAGCCGAAAAAAGTTTGTCTCATCTTTAGAGAAGGTCAACAGTAATCTGTCTGCAAAAATTTGATATGTCCAACTTAAAAGCTGAGTTAGTTATATGCATTAAACTGAATTAACCTAGCGTTAAAGTTAAATAATTTAACTTGTAACCTATTATTTATAAGACAATAAAATATATACATATATAAATGGAATTTACTAAATGCGTAGCCAAAGAATCCGAGCTTAACTTAATCTTAAACGGTTATATATTGCAAGTTTCTAGTTTCTAGCTTTACATGGACAAACGGACGGACTCTCTTTTATCACTTTGTGAACGTTTATGCAAACGGAATGTTTTGGCAACTTACAGCTGGGCGCCGTTGGGCGCGTTGTTGTTGCCCATCATGTTGCCGTTGGCAATGGAATTCATGTCGTGCATGTTGTATGGACTCATCGCCTGTGAGTTGTCCCATGTGGGCAGCTGCGTGGAGCCTGGTGACATGACCTTGGCAATGTCATCGCACAGCTCCTGCTTGATGGCGGGCAAACCGCTCGGCACGCTGCCGACGCTGCTGACGCTGGTGTTGCTGTTGCCGCTGCTGTTGTTGCCGTTGTTGTTGCTGTTGTTGCCGTTGTTGCTGTTGTTGCTGTTGTTGTTGCTGCTGCTGCTGCCGGCGACACCATTTGGTGGCGCCACAGCGCCAGGTGGTGCGCCCGCTTGCGGTGCATTCGGCATGCCGCTGTTGTGCTGCAAGGCGCGCCAATTGGCCGACGAATCAATGATCACCTCATCCACGTCGGAGGTGCTCAGCGTGTTGAGTATGGCCCAGATGTACTGATCAATTTCCAAAGTGTCCGTGATCGCCGACTTGCTGCACTCCGGACAGCGCCACGAGCCGCGCTCGCTGTTGATCATCAGATAGGCCTCCAGATCGAAGCACTGAACGTGCTTGCACTCGTGACCGCGCGCCGGCAGCCGTATTCGACTCTTGGTGATGGGGCACTTCAATGAGATCTTGGCGCACTGCTGCGCCGCATCCGGACTGGCCCCATTGGAGACGCCATCGGCACCGACGACGCTGGGCAGGCTCAGATTGCGCTTGATCTTCTGCACGCTGTGCTCCAGCGGCAACAGATTCCGCTTGTGCAGCGTCTGCAGCACTTGGCGCACCGACGGTCGATGGACTAGTTGCAGCACGAACAGATGCGACTGCAAAGCGAGAACATTGCAATTATAGTTGACTAAACTCGAATGTGCTAGCCATGCCATGGATACTCACACAACAACAGGAACTGGCGGTCAGCTGGAGGGTGTTGCGACCCGGCTGACAGACGGCCTTCAGATAGAGCGGACGCAGCGCGGTGCTGTTCTTCTCGGAGCGCTCGATGTTGAGCGGCGTGGCATTGGCGGAGACGGTGACGGTGTGCGGCCAGTTGGTGTTCATCTGGCGGTCGTCCTGATGGAAGCATTTCAGCTGCAGCTCCAGATCGGTGCTGTGCATCAAACAAAAGAAAACAAGATTGAGGATTATAGGGAATCATTGGAATAAGATTCGTGTTCACTTACCGGCACATCAGTGTGTTGTAGACATTCTGCTTGAGATGGAACACATGATTGCTCACCGAGAGATTGTGGAGCAGGCGGAACGGTGGCAGAATGATGCCATCGCGCACCGGGAATGTCAGTCTCATCTCTTCGCCTGCACAAAGGATGAGGATAACCCATTAGTAAACGATTCATTACGTTGACTTACGATTCGCTCTACTTACTGCTGTCCATTGGCGGCTTGATGTCCGGATTGGGGCTGACATAGGGCACGCTGCAGGCGGGCGTCAGCGGCGGCGTCGGATTGCCAGGAACTGGACTGTGCTGATAGTTTTGCTGGAAACTGTAAAAGCCAAAAATGGACACGGATGAGCAAGTGATTATTAGAGAGAGAGATTAGCGTTGCTTACCCTTGATTCTGGTAGGGATTGCCGGTGCTGGCGACGGCACCCGGTCCAGCCGGGCACATGCCGCCTTGGCCAGCGGCCACGCCCATGCCGCCGCCATTGCCGCCGGGATAGAACTGGGCCTGGTGGGCACCGGCGCCAGCGCCATAGCCGACACCGGCGCCGCCCGCCTGCGGCACAAAGCGCTGCTGGCCCATGCAGCCGGGTCCGGGTCCCATGCCGGCGCCACCCATCGGCATCATCGGACCACCGCCGGGACCCATAACCGGTCCGCCATTGGGTCCCATGCCTGCGCCGGCTGATATGCGTCCGTAGGCGCCAGCGCCACCTCCACCGGCGGCGCCCATCGGACCGGCGCGACCATACCCGTTGCCGGCGCCCGCCTGCATGGGCAGCGGTACGCCAGCGCCGCCACCGGCGCCCGGATGCATCTGCTGGCCGCCGTACATCTGCGGCGGCTGCTGCTGCTGCTGTCCCGGATTTGGATACATGCCGGCGCCGCCGACGCCGACACCAACGCCAGCGCCGGCGCGCTTCTGGGCCATGTGCATCTGCGGATGTGGATAGGGCGCCATGCGGCGCTGCTGCTGCGGCGGCGGCTGCTGCTGCGGATAGCCGCCATTGGCCATGCCCTGCATCTTGGCCATCGGATTCATGGCGCCCATCTGCTGCTGCATGCCGGACATGCCGCCGCCGGGACCCATCGACATGTTTGGCATTTGGTTCATTGACGCCAACTGCAAAGGGGAAGAGAGAGTTGGTGAGTTAAGATTGGATCTCAATTTAAATCTGTTAAAATGTAATTTCGAGAGAGTGTGAGAGAGAGAAAGAGGGAGAGAGACGCGCACGTGCGAATTACTTTTGTCGTTTTGTGGTTGCTAATTGGTCGACACTTTGCTATTTCCATGTCAAACAGCTGCTTGACGGTAATTAGACAACAACCCCCTGCCCACTCCCCCAAAACTACCCCTCTGACTGACTACCGCAACATTTGCCCAGTTGCTGCACTTTGCCCACATCATGCAAACAATTAAATTTGTTATTGAAAGCGCATTGAAAGCCGCTCGACGCCAACTGCGCAGCGACCAGCGACCAAATGGAGCTGCGAACGAGCGAGCACCCCAAAAACCCCACCGAGCCAAACCGAACCGAACCGAACCGAGCCAAACACTGCCGCACTGGGCCATTAAAATCCGGCCAGAGATTTTACCTGTCGCACGTTAAGTCGTCACAAAGTTTCGTAATTGAAACGCCCCCTTACCCCCAACCGCCCCTTCCACCCCACCCATCAGCAGCAGCGCAATATGAATGCCATATTCTCGGATGACCTTCCCTATAAGCATACATATATATGCATATATATGTACATCTGTATCGGTAGGGTTTTACGACAATGTTATGCAGCTCGCTTAACTGCCTCTTTTTAAGGCCCACTAACTGATCTGAGCATATAAGGCCGATCATGTTTATATAATGCTGAATGGGGATTCGTTTAAGCTCAAACTCGCTTTTAGACTTTGATAAACTTTAGTTTGTCCTCAGATTTGAGATTTGATTTTTATAAGTGAAAATATTGCTGTAAATTTACATATCTCCTCACTTGGAGACAGCTTAAAATTTACAAAAGATTTTGACATGCACAAAATATCGGATTCGTAGATCCCATATTTTAAACTGAACCGATTTTTAATGACATTTTGGTCATGATTAGTCCTCTAGATTAGTTGTGTATTAAAGTATTAAAATATATGCATTATTAAAAATAAATTTTTTTTAAATTTTTTGAAAAAAATTCGAAATTTTTTTTTCAAAATTTAAATTGTGTCACAATTAGTATAAAAAAACAACATTAAAAATGATTCTGAGGAGGTAACATTTTTTTGTAAAAATCATGACAAAATTGACCAAAATTTTGACATGTTAAAATATCGGATTCAGAGCTCCCATATTTCAAACTCCCCTAACTATGCCAAAAGTGAACCGATTTCCATGTTTAATGGTATTTTGATCATGGTTTGTGCTCAAGATTCAATGGAAATAAAAAAGTTAATTAATTGATAAAACTACTTTAACGTACATATATATATATACATATACTTGTAGTTGAACATACCTTAACTTTGTATATTATCAAAATAATTATTCGGTGTTCTTAAGTATATCCCAGTTAAAAATATTTAACGAACTTTTGACCTTTTTATAGCTAATCTTTAAATAACCGTTCTCCCCTGTTCAGTCGACAGTCGCGCTATAAAAACGAATCGAGAGTGTAGCGGACTTTCGTCTATTTCCACCCGTCGCCCTTTGAAGCAATATTGTCATTGAGAAATTCATCAGAAATTCAATTAAAATCTCGCTGGCATGTTCTGTTTTCCGTGGCTGTTTTGTGCGCCGATTATACGTTAATGGGAGGCGGGGCATAAAAAAAAATCTGTTTATGGCCACAAATGAATTTCAAATGGCAACCAGCTGGCCATAAGCCGGCCGGACAGACGGCCAGGCTGAGCTTCTGCCGCTGCAACGGCAGCGTTAGCTGCAGTCATCGCATGAAGTCATCGATTTTGTACTCACCTGATGATGCCTTTGTGCGGCCGCGTTGCCATAGCCCATGCCGGCCATGCCCATGCCGCCTTGGGCGCCATTGTAGCCGCCCTGTCCGCCTCCATTCATATACTGGCCATTGGCATTGCCCATCATGCTGCCATTGGCAACCGGATGCATGCCGCCGCCCATCTGCAACGTAAATGTTAACAATTTAGCACTTGGATGCCATTGGAAGGGATCTGAATCTGCGTACCTGACTGTAACCGCTCATGGCGTCCATGTTGGACATGTGTTGCTGTTGCTGGTGCTGTTGTTGCTGCTGCTGTTGGCTGGCAGCAACCATATTGGGATAACCAGAGCCGCCGCCCACTTGGGCCTGCCCGCTCTGGCTGCTGGAGTTGCTCAGGGCGCCCAGGGAACTGGCCGAGCTGCTGTTGCCGCCGCCGACGCCGACGCCGCCGCCCAGCGATGTGAACTCCGAGTTGGGACCGAAGGTGTTGTTCAGGCTGCGCAGGCTGTCGCCTCCGACGAGCTCATTGCCTAGCATAAAGTTGCCTCCGCCCACAGAGCGTTGTTGTTGTTGCTGCTGTTGTTGGTGTTGCTGTTGTTGTTGTTGTTGTTGATGTTGCTGCTGTTGTTGGTGTTGCTGTTGTTGGTAGGCCAAAAAACTTTCGCGTTGCTGTTGCTGGTATTGTTGCTGCTGCTGTTGATTATAGTACTGTTGTTGTTGCTGCTGCTGCTGCTGTTGCTGCTGTGCATCCACAATGCTGTTGCTGCTGTTTGTGCTGCCACCTGGCGGTGAGATTTGGCCCCCTGTGGCTGGCGCCCTTGAGGAGCCCGCCTGCTGGTTCATTTCATCATTTTTTCTGTAATAATCATAGCAAACAAAACACCACGAATTAGTGGGCATGTAATAAGGCGCCAGGTAAAAGACAGTCTGCAACATGGCCCGAACACTATCTAAGGATAATTATTGTGTACAAAGCAGAGCTGCGCTTTGAAGCGAGTTCTCAACGCGAAAGCAAGTTTTTTTTTTGTTTTTGTTGTTTTCAACAACTGATTACGAGAGACTCGACAAAATTTTGAGAATAAAAGCTAAACGAAAAGTGGCAGGAGAGGTGAAGGAAAGCGCAAAGCAGGTGAGAGCAGGTAACAAGTAAGGTTTTTAATGCTTGCAATTTAAATGAGTTTGGGTTTCAAGAGGAAAATAAAATAAGATGTTGTAGAAAACGTTCTAAAAATAAGATGTTGGTTTTGTAGTTCAGAAATTTCTTTAGAATTAGGGCAGGTGAGAGGAGGTAACAAGTAAGGTAATTAAAATGAGTTTGGGTTTAAAGAGGAAAATAAAATAATTAGCGATAAATATCATATATAATATATATATTGACAAGATTCGGAACTATACAAAACGTTCTAAAAAGTAGATAAAAAAAATTATAGAATTTTCCATGAGCATTAAAGACTCGATTATCATGAGAAACAAAATATATGTACATAACTTTAATCAAATAAACAGATGCTAGTTATTTATAAAAATATATAAAGAATACTTAGTAATCGCTTGTCCCATAATGTGTTTTTTATATTCATAATTCCGATATTTTTATAAATATCCCTGCACATTTATCGCACTCTGTGAGTCAGTTTATTGTGCTCCACATTGAATATAATAAATCTGAATGTTTCTTGGTATAATCTTTGTCGTGCTGTGAGACGCGGTACGTTTAAAATTGTCAAGTCGATTATAATGGTCACACACAGTGTTGTGTGGCTCATCGATGATGTCAGCTTTATGCTAACGTTAGCAGATGATCATGATGATCATGATCATGATCAGCATGCACATTTCATCATTGTCATTCATTCAAGCGCAGTTGTCGTTTTCTTCGCAAATGCATTTTGTTTGCTTCACTTGTCGCTGCCGCTGCTGCTTCTTCTTCTTCTTTAATATTCGTCTTTTTGACATTTAAAAGCCTAAAATGTCAAATGGGCTCAGGGCTTGAACTGCCCCCCCCCCTCCCCCCCTTTTTTTTTGAGTCGTTGCGTTCCATTAAAAATTGTTTTCACATGCGCGTTTTGATGGAGCGGCTTTTAAGGTAAAAATAATTAAGCATATTTGTCAGCAGCAATACAACAACAACAACAACAGCTTGGAGCATATGAAACGACAACGTTGTCGAGAACACAAACACAAAACGCAATGCGAATTGGAAAAGTACGAAATAAAAATAGTAGAAAAAAAAACACAACAACAAAAAGTAAATAAATAAAGAGAAAACAATACTGAAATATAAAGTAACACGCTCACAATAATTGCGCATCTACAAAAAGCAGCGCCGCACAACAAAAGCAAATACAAAAATATATTAAAAAAAAAGAACACACACACACACACGCACACACACACATAAGCACACGCTTAAGCCACAACAAGAAAATGGCAAATGTAAATAAATAGCACACTAAGCGATTGGCTGATAATCGCATGACGAGCGCTTCGCCGGCAACAACGTTGATGAGGGAGGGGGGTGGGCGGGAGGTGTTTTAGTTAGCTATTTAAGTGAACCTGCGATTGTTACTGTGACGATAAATTAGCATTCGAGTTCAACTTATCGCTGGCCGAGGCGGCTTCAAATGCGGGTCAGCAGGTCAGCTGGACAGGATTTGGTGCGGCATGCTTCAAGGCTGACAAATCACAAATGGATAAACTGACAGCCGAAACAAGTTGTTTTTGAAAACTGCGTTAGGCGCATTCTTTGCCAGATTGCTGGTTCAGCTAGTGAACCGGTTCTTTTTCGGTTAAATCAATTTATGAATAAAAAAAAAAAACAAATATGATTTAGTCTGCTTTCTCGAGTTCTTTATAAGTAGATAAATTGTCTGATTCGTTTATATTTTCTTGAGATAAGGAGTGAGATAGGAAGAAACGTGTTCTTTTTGTTCTTTCTTTGCAGATGCCACTGGAAAAATTCCAATGAAATGTTTGTTGTTCACAAGTATTATAATATTCTCTTTCAAATGTATTTTTTAATCTCTTATTTATTTATTATTTTTTAATAATGACTTTTCGCTTTAATATAAGATAGTTTGGGGTATCATTAAAGCTCTTTAGCATTTTCTAGTTACAGTTATGATGAACACTTCCTGTTAATGTGTGTTGGCTGCTGCCTTATAAACAACACAACCTTCACAGCCACCAGGCAGATTGTGCATGTTAAAAAGAGAGAGAACGAGAGAGATCGCAAATAGTGCAAGGTGTAAAAAAAAACACAATCAACAAATAACAAAATGCTCAACGTGCTTATTGAAGAGAGCTGTTCAGAGGTGGGTTTAGAGGGGAAAGGGGGAAAAAGGGGGAAGAACAGGGGTTGGCATTACGAACACACATAGGTTTTGTCATATAATCGTTTGTTTTGCCTCATTATGTGAATTACAATTTGCATTACATGATGAGAATATAGAGAGAGATAGAGACAGAGAGAGAGAGAGCGAGAAAGAGAAGAAGCTAGTGTGTTTATTGAGCTGATGACGCTGTTGGCATTTGTTGTTTTTGTTGCGCTTTGTTTCAGTTCAGTTTGTTGTACTTTGATTAGATATAAATTTCTTTATTGATTAGATAAAAAGTACGCGTAAAATAACCCAAAAAAACAATATAAAAGACAAACAAGAATTTTTGCAAACAGATGCAAATCAGTGCTTGATCTGTAGCCCCTCTTCTCCCTCTTCCCTACCCGCTACCTAATTGTAAATTGCGCGCACTTCTATTTGCGGCGGTCATAAAAAAGTGATTTTTTTCCGTATGATTTCCGTATTGTTATTTCATGGATGCAAAGGGGGACGGGGTCTAACGGGGCCCTGGCAGTATTTCATATAAAGCGCTCAAAACTTTGCGTGTTTTCCGAGACGTAATTTAAAAAAAAAAAAGTGCTGATTTTTTTTTATGACTATTTTTGGTATTTTTGACTTTTTTACGCCGAGTGAATTTTCAATATTAAATGCGATTTTTTTTTTATGTTTCGTTATTTAACTTTTTGTTTGGCTGGGTCGGGGGCTTGTCTGAGCAGAGGGTTGATTATGTCAGCAGTCAAATGAAATATGTGTTTTTTATATGCCCATCTCAGGGTTGGGGCTTAGACGAATTAGTGGACTGAGCGCAAGTTACGGAGGGTATGGGATTGTACAACATATAGTCGTATATTGTGTCTGGCTCGAGTTCATGATTGGCAAATGTCTACGGCAAAAAATACAACAACAAAAATAAAAACAACGTTTTGCGGGCAAAGAAAAAACGAATATGAAAAATAAGTGCAAAACTTTTTGTTTTTATTTTTTATATTTTTTTTATATATTTTTTTTATTTATTTTATTGTTAGGATTTTGTTGCTGTGTGCTTTTTATATACGACATTTGCTGGCGCGTGTAAAGCAGAGCAAAATCGAAAAAAAAGTGAGCCGTAAAAAATTGTCAGACACGTGCGTGAAACAACAAAGCTCGAGCAAAGGGCAGCAAAGAGGTGAGAGGGGAGGTGGCGGGGCACGGGCCCGGCACTATGCATAAGTTTTGATATCAATAGGTAGCTATAATTTTTGTTTTCTGCGCCATAGTTTTACAGCTGCGAGTTGCGGACCGAATACGTTGCGTATGAGCAATATTCGATCAATTTCAGATGCAACATGACAGCCGTGCGACAGTCCGGATAAACGGAATGCCATCAGAGCTGGCCACAGGACAACTGTGAGGCAATTACAAAAGCCAACTGCAAGCACACAAACACACACAACAGACACAGACACAGACACACACACACACACACACACACACACACAACAGACACACAGTTATGTCCAGAATTTTGGTGTAAAACCAATAACATGCAAAATGTTGAGCGACAGGCGACAGGGAGAAGGATAAGGAGAATGAGTGTGGAGAGTGGAGAGTGAAGAGAAAAAAGGAGTCGCTTGCTATGAGTTTTTCATTCAGTGCTGCGTCTGCTGGTTCCACATTTCATAACCAATAACCAACCCCCCTCCAACTGCTACCCCCAGCTGTTATTGTTGCTGCTGCTGCTGCTGTTCATCAAACATTGTGCGCTGCATTCGATACCCCTCTCAAAATGCGTTTGACAGTTGTTTTCAAGGGTGTTTAATGCTGAGCCGCCACCGAACCGCATCGCACCGTATCCCATTCCCAATTCCATTCCCAACCCGCGTCGGACTCAAACCTTGCCTTCTGTTTCGCCTGATCCAATTGCATTTCGTTGAAATTTGTGCGACTGAATTTTGTTTTTAATACCCTGTGGGCATGATATGGGCATTATGGTATTGTTAGGATTTAGAAAAAGACATCATTGTTATTAAAAAGTATTTATATTCTCGAACAGCTTTAAAAGTCGAGTGTTTCTATGCAATGAAAACCATTTTTATGTTTGATAATATCCCTAACTAACTTTATAACTACTATATTTACTATCCAACTACTTTATTATATAGTTGATATAGAAACTATCGGTTTTTGGTGGAAAACCCTTTTTTTACTCAAATTATTTGTATCAAACTTAGCAAATAATTGGTTTTTGTTAACATTGGACTACTATATTTTATAGCTGAACAATCTGTCAAGAAATTTGTATGCTAATCTGGCAATATAGTAAATAAATACATCGAACATCTGCCAGGGTATTTCAACTTCAATCCGAACTAAACTATTCTTTCTGTTTTCTTTTTTAGCTTGTCGTGTGGTTTTTTAGTTTTTTCTTGGCTTTCTTTGGGGATCCAAGTTTTACATTTTTCTCATGTCATTGTGGTGCGCCATTGTTGTTAAGGGGTTTTAGTGG
>SCDS01001365.1:1697-35583 GCA_004149465.1 Drosophila nigromelanica | reverse complement strand
TATACATATATATATATATATATATATATATATATATATATATATGTATATATATAAATACATATATTTTTTTCTTTTGATATCGACTTAAAGTTTGGGGCACAGCATGACGCCAGCAGGAACGCCATAAAACTTGACGGCGCCTCAAGTTACAGGACTAAAAACCCCCCTTCTCGCAGTATCTTTCACTCTCTCTCTCTCTCTCTCTCTATCTCTTTCTGTGTGACTCTCTCACTCTTTATGTGCTGCTCCCTTTTATGGTTTCATTTTGACTGAATTACTTGGCGCCCAATCGCCCGCTGCGTTGAATATTCGCATAAAGTTTCTCGGCTATAGCATAAATATCGTCTTATGATTTATTCGCCAATGGATACGAGTTGAGAGCCCGCACACACATAAACACACACACAGTTGCACGCACACAAGAAGAGTTCATCATAAATTGCAATAAAAATAAAAATAAATCAACATAATAGACTCGCAGCAACCACCGCAGCGGACAGCGGACAGACAGCAACCCTCAAAAAGCAAATACATGCCCATGTGGGTTTTTATTTTGACTGCCGTGTCGGGGGTAAATTTGTCGGCAACCAAATAAAAATCGAACTGCAAAAAGCAAAACAAAAATGATGAATTGTGAAAAATAAATGCAAAAATAAAATGGGCAAAAATTGCGCACAGTTTTGATTAAAAATCCAATGCAAATAATGCAACAGCCCAAAACACGTCGGAAAGCAAAGAGAACGGTGCCTGGCTGGCTGGCTGGCTGGTATGCTGTTACAGCAGACAAAGCAGCAAACATATCCATAAACCAGGCCTTCCTGGGCCCAACCACTCACTTGTTATGTAAAATATTGGCTCTAAATTTCTCTCGTTGTTGCATTTTCCTGTCGATTTTAAATTCATTTTTATAAATGTTTTGCCGGCTTGCGGTAAATGCGCGTGTGGTTGTTGGGGGAATGTGGAGGAAAAAACTGCAAAAAACTTTGTTTGCCTGTTGCCGTTGTTTAAAATTTAGGCCCGTGCGAACATGTGGTATGAGCGATATTTGAATGGTTTGCCCAGCTGCTGGCCCCATGCCGAAATTTGCGGCATCTATAACTGTAGACAGCGGCAACAACAACAACAACAATAACAGCAGCTTAAACAATGGCTGTAATAACAATAACAACAACAAATGCAGCAGGCGAGCAGACAAATCAATTTTAATGTTGCACGCTGCGTATACGCAATATATGAGTGCGATTGCCTGTCTGCATCTGTCTGTATGAGTGTGTGTGTGTGTGAGTGTGTATTTGTGTGTGTGTGCTAATTAGCATGTTTAAGCGTTCACTTGACTTGTCTACATATAAATATCTGTGGCACAGTGGTACAAATTTCTTTGAAACATTTGCTTCTAAATTAAGTTCGATTAAACATATTATACATAAGCCTATATATATATATTGTTGTCATTTAATTTGTGTTTAATTTTTTCTAACTGTACCTGTACCTGTATCTTACACTGTTAATACTTAATACCAATATTCAAATTTGTACATACTTTATTACAATAATTTAAAAATATGTTGCATACTTATGGGAACAATGTTATAAAAATAAATATTTGTGATATAGTTAATAGAAATTTACTCGACGCGTTTTCATCATAATTATAATCAAGCTAAATAAAAGTTAATATATATATGTACGTAACAATTAAAGAAAACAATTATTTATGTTTATAATATAATAAACAAAACAAAATAATAAATATATATAAAATAAAAAATGATTAAAACTTTGTTTAAATTTGTTTTTTATAAAACACTATTAAAACAACTGTGGCTGCTTTTACTGGTTCATTATGGTTTATGTTTACTGTACTATTACCCACTTATTATGGCATTGTATATACTATATACATATGTCTCATATTGTCGAGTTCAAACGCATAAATAAAATAAAACTGCATTTGCAATGCATTTGGAAACTTTGTAATTGCATTTCGCTCTCTATCGTTGTTAGTTGTTGTTGTTGTTGTTATTATTAGTTGTTGTTGTAGCTGCTGTTGCTGTTGTCGCTGTCGCTGTCCTTGTGATGTAACCCCAAATGGTTTGATGGTTGTCGCTGTTGTTGTTGCTGCTGCTGCTGCTGCTGTCTGCTCGTGCGGCGATAAAAAGCGACGCTGAGTTGTAGCACGCGCTAATCAACAGCCGCAATGGCTGTGCAGCAGTTCCAGTTTCAGCCCCCTAACCCCCAATGTGGGACCCTCCTCCCTGTGCCCCTCCTGCAACTATCAATCAGCAACAGTTTTTTGCGCACCTTACTTAGCTGTGTTTTTTTTTTGTTTGTTTGTTATTTTTCAATTTTTTTTTTTTGTGTTTGAGTTTTTTTTCAGTATTTTTTTTAGTTATACGCTGCCTATCTTATCTGTCAGTTTTGCTAAAACGAAATTTATGCCAGCTCGCAGTTGTTGTTGTAATTGCAGGGCAGGTGCGCGGTGTGCGACGTGCAGCCTTGTGGCCTACGAAAAATTCTAAACGAATTGGATAATACGTCAACGTCATCAACAGAGTTGTGTTTTGTTTTGTATATGTATAAATAAATATTTTTTATCTAATCACCAATTAAATGCAATCGTCCAATCGAAATTGCCGAAAACGCAGAAAAAGGCTAAACAAGCGAGCTTTAGTCTTGAACAAAAGCCAGCGCAAATATCATAAACAATTAGAGACACATAAACATTAAAAATAAATCGAAGGCTGGCTGTCAGCGACAAGCCAAATGGCAACAACAACAGCAACAACAGCAACAACGGCAACAACAGTAACAAAAAAAGAAGCTGCAATAATTTTGCTCAAGTATTTTGCACATCAACAGCAACAACAACAAATAACAAACACATAAACAATATACATAAATCACATTTTAAAATAAAACAAAGCGAAAATTGCAACAGCGCAAAATAAAAACGACGAAAAGCTCAACGCATAAATCGACAGCGATGACGATGACGACGTCGCTGCTGACGCCGCTGCCGACGTTGACGTCGTACTTGAAAACCAGTTTCAAGCAACAAAAAAACTGTCTACTGAAGTACAGCTAAACAGCAACAACAACAACAACAACAACAACCATCTGATACTGCAACAAAACAAACAAAGCAAGCCCAAAAAATGTTTTAAAAATATAAACAACTCGAAAATTGTGCCATAAATTCCACAAAAACAAAAGCTTCAAATCTCAGCATAACCACAAATTGGTTAAAGAAGCAGCTAGAAACTGTGGCATAAGGAAATTGTAGTCGAACAGCAATTGATAAAAACATCTTGAGAAGCATAAACGCGAGAGAGACAGGTGGGTATGAGAAGCGCAAAGAGAGGCGCTGTTTTCAATACGGAAGCAGAAAGATATAATAAAAGCAACTTATCTTAATTCGATTTAAAATTTGACTTCATTTAAATTAATTAAAGCACACATTTACTACTGAATTTCAGTATGATATTGATTTAAAAATCTTAAGCTAAAATCTTGATACTATTTTATAGCATTAATTGACTGTTTGTAAATCGTTTATAATTCTTTGCGAACTTCATTCATTTCTTGCCGTAAATCAAAATAATCGCCTCCATTCCGATTTGCGCTCATTTCATAATGTAATCGCCAGCAATAAATACTTTGCTGTACAAAGACCCATTCCAATGCTCGAGTTCCATTCACAAAAACGTTGACAATCTCCACACACACACACACCAAAATACACACACAAACACACACATACACAGACACGCGCTGCCATTTGCCATTCGCCGATTGGCATTTAGCTACAAAGAGCCATGTCGAAGACAGGGCCAGCAATTCGTCAGCTTTGGTATGGCAAACTACCTGCAAAGACGGCGATAAGCGCTGCGATAACTGAAAATTTCTGCATACCTGAGCGAAAATACAAAAAAAAAAATATGTCGGCCGAGTAGTTCGAGTGCGTGTGCACAAGTTGAAAATGGCTTTTCACTTAGCTCAGCTGGGAGAGGAAATATGAAAATTTCCATTGTAACAGCAAAGTTTGAGCAGATGGTAAACGATCGGTTCTATTTGTCCGTTTATAATAAAGAAAACAACTAGAGGTTGGCTGGACTAGCAGTTACCCTGTAGTAAAAAATAAGTAGCAAATAAAAACCGTTTTACAAGTAAAGAATAGAAAATATAAGCTTAAGCTGATGGCATGAAAGTTGTAGAAAATAAAAGTTAGGTAATATATTATCTTATATAACTTAGGTATTTGTTAGTCGAATGCTTTAAAATTTCTAGGAGGAATATTTTTTATGTAAATATTGTGTAACCGATTTTTATGTAATTTTTGGGAGATAAAGATTTGTACGTTAAAAAATATAATACGAAATTTGTATATTTAATTTTACTGCAAGCTAAAGACAGCATTTAAAATTAAGTATATACAAAAGATAATAATAATAAAGCACAACAATTTTCGAGACCTCTTTAGAGTCCAATTCACCCCTTAGATATATTATAGACAGAGTATTAAAGCAGCACTTTGTTTCATAATTTGTTGCTGTACTTTGTTGTTGCTGTTGTTGTTGCTGTTGTTATTATTGTTGTCGCACGCTGATAAGAATTGGTTACCTTTGATTTTGTCGTGTGCAGCGTCGTCGGCAGCGATATCGTCGCTAGACTAGAACTGAAACTGGAACTGGAACTGGGAGTGCTATCTATGTGGCTGACAAGTTGAAAGTTTGGTTTTGGTTTCTGTTTCTGTTTCGGTTTCAGTTACTGTTACTGTTTCTGTTTTTTCCGTTTTAAGCATATATTTTACTATATCTATGCGAATGTGTTGGTTGTTCGCTTCGGTTCGGTTCGTTTGGGGCTGATATCAATGCGTGCTGCTTTTAATTGGGTCGTTAAATGTGGTTTTGTTGTTGTTGTCTTTGTTGTTGTTACTGTTGTTTGGTTGTTTTTGGGCGGTTTTATCATGTGACTTCTTCAAGGTGTTTTGAGGACAAATCTATGTATAGGTAAACACGATAACAGGCCCAATGAAACGGAATGCGCATCTCAACCGCATTCGCCTCGTGTCGAGTCAAAAGTCAGCTCTTAACCCATTAATGCCTAATCAAACCCAAATTGCAATTAGATATGCGAGACAAGCGTTGACCTTCAGTTGCCGCCCAAGAGACGGTTTCATTGAAAGGGGTGGTTTATTTTTACACGTGTAACTATTGTTATGGCCTCGGGTGTGTGAGTGTGTGTGTCGCATTGAGGGTTGCTCGGATCAGCCCCCGAACGCTGATGGGTTTATTAATATTAGGCCGCACTTATTGAAGCCACTTTTCCCAGTGCTTGTGGACTCGATAAAGCAATAAACGCAGCAAATGTTTGTTTCTCTTTGGGGTTAATGAGAGAGCAATTGAACTAAGAGAGCGAGAGAGCGCTCTCTCTCTCCTCTGTCCTCTGTGATCTTTCGCTCTTTTTTATTGCACCTAACGATGCTATCCTCTATTTTGACCCAGGGGGGTTGTTTGCCCGCTTGTTTATATATACATTTATGTATTTCTTTTTTTTTGCGATTTGCAAATGGTTTTCCGCGTTTAGGTTTTGTTTTTCAGCTATTTACTTATTGTATCGCATTTTTATTTCCCGTGTGAAAATTGCCCAAGGCAGCGGAACCCGGGAACAGGAAGTCGAAGGTAGAAAACGGCTACTTTTATCGTCCTTTTTGGGGTACCTCGTCTGGTGGTTGCTTGTGGGTTTCTGTTTCTGTTGATGGGTTGTGATTTGGTTGCCTTGGTGGTTGATTGATGTGTCGCATAGTTTACCGTATTTACTCGTATATGCAGTTGTTGTTTGGTCATTTTAATTTTTTCTCTTCTGTTTTCTTATTTTCGATTTCGCTGGCGGGTGCTAACAGGGGGTGTGTGTGTGACATTAACAGGGTGTTAATTGTTGTCAGATTTACGCACAAGTTTCGACTTTAAATTCAAGTGGAAAATTTTCGGTTGAACTTGAGCGAATTTTTACAAATTTTACATTTATTTTCTTGTAATATTAAACAACGTTTTTAGGTTAACTTTATGTTTTTGATTCGTAGGGTATATTTATATTATTAAAGATATTTTTGAAACGCTTCCAAAATTGTCTCACGAATATTCAAATAAAATGTTTTTTAACTAGCTTCAAAACTCCGAAATGTAAAAGTATTTTTAATTCATTTTCAAAACTCTTAACTTAATTGAATAGAAAATATTTGGCTATGTTTTTAAAGGTATTTTATAAAACTTCTTAAAAAGTTGTTCTCAACTAATTTCAAGTATATTAAATCAAGTAAAAAAGTTTCGTCTGCAATTTTAACGAACTTTGACGTTTTTAAGTGAAAATCTGTTTTATTATGGAAAAAAGTTTATTTTTACAACTATGTAGATGCAAAAATCTTTTGTTTAAAGTTGTGCGAATTTTAACAATTTCATGTCGAAAGTTATGGTATTATAATGAAATATATTTTTGAGCTGGTTGCAACAATTTTATGAATTTTCCGCAGCATTCCAGTGAATTCAAGTGATGTACTTTCTGTGTTCGTCTTCATGCATTTTCCCCTGGCTACCTGTGGTTACAAATGGGTTAAGACCCGTACCTGTGCCGGCTTTTGCTTGCAGTTTAAGTTTAAGACCTTTTTTTGGATGATGAATTACAAGCGAACTGAACCCGAGAGAAATGTTGTGTGTAGTGTTCGGTTTCATTGCTGGGCGGCAAAATATGCGTGGCATGTGAGAAGAAAAAGAAAAGAGAAACAACGATCGAGACTTAGAAAAAGAAAGGCGTAGGTAGGCAACAACAGAGGCATCAAAAGTAGAAACAGAAACAGGGTTCAAGCCCGGCTGCGACGAGTTTGTAATGGTTCGTCGAGTGACCTTTTTCTTGGGCCTGCTGCCCCCTCCCCCTCATCAAAAGATACCCGCGCTCAAAACAGAAAATTGGGCAAAAAACATTGTCGAACTGTTGTTGTTGCTGCCAGAGCTGAAAGGGCAGGCAGGCAAGCGGATCGACGTGTCTTGGGAAAATTTCTTGCTGTGTGCCTTCTTTCTACGAAAATAGTTCAATGGAAAACTCCAAGAATATGCGCGCAAAACAACAACAGCAGCAACAACAAAGCAACAGCAGTAGGTCGTAGCTGTGGGCAAAGTCGCAACAAATTGTGCACTCAATGGCAAATGTGTTCTAATGAAAGAGAGAGAGCGAGTGACTGCTCTGCCTGCTGGATATGCTCAATGGCGTACGTGCGAACTGAGGTGAGTTTGTGTGAGTGTGTTTGCTGTGTTTGAGTCAATTATGGGTCAGCTGTGCGTGAGCCTGAGAGCAATAGTCGCAGAGGCTGAGCATAAAATGCAGCAAGAGAGAGAGTGCGAGCGCGGGGGAAGGCGAGACACGCATAACGGCTGTCACAGCTGATATAAAGTTGAGTTGAGTTGAGTAGAGTTTGTTTTGTTTTCGAGACGAAGTTAAATGAAAGCGACAAATTAAATTAAAACTTGAGACAAGCCGCACTGCGTTTATCCTAACAAAAGTTAGCTGTTAATTATAAACGAAAATAAGTTATTCCTAGCTTAAATTTATAATCAATTTTGTTTACACTTAGAGATAAATATTGTTTGGACACTTATTAAACTAATTTGTATGACTACAACAAACAAAGCAAAAAAATTTTATACAAAATTTACATAAAATATCTAAAAACAAAAGCACATTCCTTTCAAAGCACAACAATTAAATTCGGGTTTTTCTGTTTCTATAAAAAGAAATTATGTATGTATGCATATATGTATTTTTTTGAGCAATTATTTTTATGTACTACCATTTTTTTTTTAAATATTTATTTTTAGATAAATTTTATTGATGAACAATTAAAAGTAAGGTAAAAATTGCTTCTTTCAAGTTATTTTTAATTTTCATTTTCATTGTTGAACAATTTAAGAGTAAGGCATAAAAAATTCTTTATTTCTCAACTTATTTTTGTCTTTGCTCAGTTTTGTTTTATTTTCTTTCGCTAGGTATTTTTTTTTTTTTGTATTTTTGTTGTTTTAAATGGAATTTATTTTTAGATATTTTACCTAAGTTTTGCTTTATTTTGCGAATTGTTGTTGCGCTGCTGCACTTGTTGTTGTTGTTGCTTTTGGGTAAACAGGTGCGTGGCAGCGCTGCAAGCAGAGGAAGAAGAAGAAGCAGCGCAGCCAGCAGTTGCTGCCGTTGTTGTTGTATTTGTTGTTGTTTGCTTATCAGCAGTTTGTTGTTGTTGTTCTTGCTTTAACTTTTGCTTTCTTATTTTTCTCAGTCACTTTTTCACTTGTTTCTTGGAAAAACTCTTGATGCGTTTTTAATTGTAATTGCATTAATTTTGTACATTTGTTTGTTTTTATATTTTTTGTTTATGTTTTTTCTCTTTTTTTTTGTTTTGGTGAGGGGGTATTTTTTTTTTTTTTGAAACTTACTTTTTGGAATTGCGCTTCGTTGTTTGTTTGGAATACATGGGAATTTTGTCAACAATCAATTGCATGGCATCAACAAATACATCTAAACACACTGTGCGTGCGTGAGTGTGTGTATGTGTGTGTGTGTAGCTGCTGCTTGTTGTTGTTGTTGTTTATTTGATATTCGAGTGTTGTTGTTTTTATTTCACTCAAAGGTTCAGCGACATTTTGGCAAAGTTTATTTCAACTTTGTGTTTTGCACGTTTTCTTTCACTTTTTTTTGTTGTTGTTTTGTTTTAACTTCAACTTTTGTTGTTTGTTGTTGTTTGTTACGCTTTCACATTTCTTGCGTCTGCTTTGTTTATGATTTTGTTGTTGTTGTTTTTTTCTTTTTGGTTGCTAGCAAAATTTTTGTTTAATTTTTTTTTTACACTTTTTAAAAAACTTGTTGAATTTTTTGTTGTTTGCAAATTTTTTGTTGCACTTGTTGAACTAATTTGTGCTAGTTGTTTTTTGTTGTTTGTTAATAATACTGTTGTTGTAGTAATCCAAGTTGTTGTTGTTGTTGCTGTAGTTTGTTGTTGTTTGTTGTTGTTGGTTTTGCAACAGGAACTTTTTTTGAGCACTTAATCCAAAAAATGTGCTTTGTTGTTTTGCTCAATTGAGAATCAATTTTTTGTTTGTTCTAAATGTCACTTTAATTGTAATTTGTTGTTTATTTTTTGTTTTTTTCTTTTTTTAATACACGATTCAAATACTTCACTGTTGAATTGTTAATTCAATTGAAAATTTCTTCAGTTGTCACCTGTGTTGTTGTTTATTTGTTTGTTTGTTTGAAAAATTCCAACGATTTTGACGTGATCTTCTGTTGTAACGTTTTGCGTATGCCGCGTTTTAATGCTTGCGCGTATTTCAACCGAACGACGACAACATTCGACGGCAGCCAGAAAGGAACTGAAGCTGGCTGGCAACGCTGACCGTGGCACGACTCGAAACTGACTGAACGGGAAACTGTCGACTGCGATGGCCGCTGCTGCTGCTGCTGCTGTTCGCTGTCGCTGCTGCTGTTGCTGCTGCTGCTGTTGTCGCTACTGCGATGGCGGCGCTACCTTCGCACCCACACACAAACACACAGCGCACAAGAGAGGGCAAGAGCGTTGTCTGCGAACATGTTTGCGAGCATTTTGCGCGTGGTACAGTTGACGGCTCTCTCTGAGTGTACACGCTCTCTCGCTCGCGCGCGCTTGATTTATTTCAGGTCGCTGTGTTTGGTATTCATTTGACTGTTAAGGGGCGACGACGCGCGAGCACTTAAGTAAAATAATAATTATACGTATGTCAATTTGTTTGACTTCTTTGCGTGCGTTTATTGCTACGTTTAGCGTAAACGCAAAAGCGTAGTAGAATCTACTACTACTTTTTTGTGCCTGACATTTATTGGGTTTGTTTTGAAAGCGTTTAATGGGCCTCGACTGCGACACGTTTGAGAGTCAGTTCTTTGCGTATACGTGTGTCTCTGTGTGTGTGTGGGTAGCGTTAAGTAGATTTTTCAGCACATTTGTCTTAATTGTTGTGATTTGTGGTTGATATTTGAATGATTTACGACAGCCTGGGGCGCAATTTTGACAGTTTCGAAATGCGGCTCATATATGCAAATTGAGTGCATTATTAAAATGCAAATTAATTGTTATTTAAACGTTGACATTGTGCTTAACAATTTACGAGCTTAAGTTTTTATGGATTTTATTTGATATCGAATTTGGTTAACGGATTATCTAAATAAACACTGCATAAATAAATATATAAACATTCCATATGCTCAAACGCACACATTTCCACTCGAACACGCACACACACACTCACACTCGGGCAATCGTTGTGTGCTTTCGTCGAGTGGCCGCAAAATTGAAATACTTTAATTACCCGAATAAAAAACATTTAACAATTTAATCTGAGCATATCAATTGCCGCACACAACACTCCACACACAAAACACACACAAGCACACACACACACCGCAATATGTGCACTCTCGCACTCACAGTTACTCTCATTTCACGTGCTCACGCTCACATCGCGCTCTCGGCAAAGTCGAATCATGCCCAAAATCCACTCCCAATTTATCACTCAATTAGCACAGAAAAATGTAGTAGTGTATTTACTACACTTCTCGCACAAACACACACACATGCACACACACTCATCCAAACGGAGAGCAACAGCAGCTGCACAGCGTGAGAAATTCACTGCGAATTAAATGCATACCCAAGCAGCCGAGCTTCGGCTACTGCTCGGCTTCGTGTGCGTTGTCGGCTCAGCTCTCGTCGGCGACTTCGGCTCTGGCAGCGGCGTATCCGTATCGGGTGTTCATCTCAATGAAATTGTAGCATATTTGTTGCCATATCGAGATTAAATTTTCAAAACACAAACGAGCGCAGCGTCGCTGTTGGAGGTGGCAACGAGACAGAGTAAGAGTGAGGGAGAGAGCGTGAGTGCAGGCGCAAGGGCGTGAAAGAGAGGAAGCGAGGCGGAGAGAGAGACCGCTGCGTTGCCTGTAAGCTTTTGTGCGATGGGTGGGTGGGTGTATGGGCTTGGGTGGTTGGTGGGTCGTTCGCTTGGTTGGTCGTGCGATTTATTGATGACGTCGACGACGGCGTCGCTGCCGCTGCCACTGCCGCTGGCTGGCAGTGTTAATGTGTTTGTTGCTTTGGCATAAAATTATGTTTTATTTTATTTAACATGCTGTTTTTTTTCATCGTTTTTTTTTGCTTCTCTGCTCTCTGCTGACGCTCAACGTCGATTTTTGGCAGTCCTTGTCATAATTTCAATGCGAGTAGGAAACGCAGCCGTCCTGGCGCAGGAAGTCTTCGAGAGTGGAACAACAACAACAACAACAACAACAACAACTAGCGGCACAGCAACAACAATAAACGTCGACAGTTGTGCGATGATGGCAGCTTCATTGGGCTATGCTTATGGCTCTGGGCTCGGGCTCTGTTTATATGTATAGGTGAGAACGTGTGTGTGCCTGTGTGTGTGTAAAAGGAAGTGTATTGCGTTGTAGGCCGTCGTCGGCTTTATGCACGTGTGCGGGCGAGGGAGGTTCGAGTATCTGTATCCGTATCTGTGTAAATGCGTTCCCTGTTGTTGTTGTTGTTGTTGCGTTCGTTCGCCCCTCTGTCATTGTGTATGTGTCATGGGTTGCTTATGCGTTGTGCGTTGTGTGTTCCTGTTGTGCCTTCCTGTCACTGTGACTGCGAACCGAGCCGGCGCATACAGGGTGTTCGTGGTGGCCACAAGCACCTAGCAGAAAATGTAGCTTCGTCGAAATTTCGTTGCTCACAGATAGAGCACAGATAGTACAGGGTGTCTTTAATAGAGTCATAGCATACAGGGTGTCTGTTTGGAAATAATTGCTTGTATAGTAGAATTCTTTAAGTGGAGCACAAATGGAAATATACAGGGTGACTTAAATAGCAAGATAGATCACAAGTTGGTCATTTACAGGGTGTCAGCAAAAATATGTCTACAATGCGGTTACAAATTATATATTTTTTTGTTATATAAAAAGTCAATAAATCGTATTGCAGTCAATAATCAAAGAAACCTTGTCTTTTAATATGCAGTATTTACGATTCTCTATTATACAGGGTGTAATAAGTAAGTGTGCAACGCTGCAGCACCCTGTATATAAAACGCGGCTGTAAAAACAATTTAATGCATAAAACGACAAAAATCTGGTTTTCACAAAACCAAACCCAGAGCCACCAACAAGCGACGAAAGCGCTTAAGGAGGCAATGGGTGGCAATGGTGCGGGCTGGTGAGGAGGAGGATGAGAAGCTGGAGAAGAGGAAGAAGTTGCTGCTGCTGTTGCTGCTGCTGCTGGAAGAACGCTCACAGGCCAAGCAATGACAGCAACAACAACAACAACAGCCGCAGCAACTGTTGAGATTACACTAAAAGTAACTACCAGCAGCAGCAGCAACAACAACAAGCAAATGCAGCAGCAGAGAGAGCGCAGCACTAAAATCAATTATGTAGCAAGAGCAGCAGCAGCAACAACAACAGTGACAGCAATTGCATTTGGTAGCAGCAGCGTGAAAATAGTAGTGAAAAAAAAATGGCAAAGTAAAATGAAGAAGCAGACAACGCTAACGCTGACGCTGGCAGAGGTAAGAGCAGCAGCGGCAGCAGCAGCAGCAGCAGGCGCAGGGTGGTGGGTGGCAATGCCAGTCAGAGAGTCAGACAGTCAGTCAGCCAGCCTGACGCTCTCTACGACGCGTCGGTCAGTCGCAAATATGTTGCGCATTTTTGCCTCGCCAAGTAAAACACAGCGAGAGAGAGACAGAGAGCGAGCGCAGAGAGGAGAGCGCGAGAGCAGGAGTGCTGCTGTGTAACTGTTGTTTTTATTGCTGTGGGGTGGTGGTGGTGGTGGGTTTCGCTAGTAAAATGCGTGCGTAGCGCGGCGAGAGGTGACAGCGGCAGCAGTAAACGATGAACTTTGCTTGCCGATGCTTGTTGTTCTTGTTGCTGTCTGTTGTTGGTAGGTTTGAGGCAAACACCTTTGCACGTGCAAGCCGAGAGCTGTTCTGCTGCTGCTGTCGACGTCAGCGTCGGCGTCAGCGTCGCTGCTGCCCCGCAGATGTTTGGCAAAATAATCAGCGAGCGACGTTGGAGAAAAGAACGTGCAAAAAAATTATGCTGAGTGCTTTGGCTGCCTGCCCATACAAAGTGAAAGAAACAGCAGCCACGACTCACTCACACTCTGTGTGTATGTGTGTGTGTGTGTGCAGCATAACACAAAAAAAGGCAGCGAAAGAAGAAAATCAACGAACAGCAGCAGCAGCAGCAGCAGGCGACGCGACGCGACGCAGGCGGCGTTCGGTGGTTCGATGTTCGATGTTCGCTCAGTTTCAGTTACAGGGGCAGCGATGTCGACTTGGCGTCGGCAGATACTTTGAGATTTTTTCTTTTGTATGCTTTATTTTGTACGTTTTGTTATTGCTGCTGCTGGTGCTGTTGTTGTTGTTGTTGTTGTTGTTATTGCTTTCATACATTTTATCAGTCGGGGCGACGTCAGCGTCGACGTAGCTGCCTGACGATTTTCTTGACGTTGTTGTTATTGCTGTTGTTTTTATTTGGGTGCCGTTTGGCGTTTAGCTGTTGTTCTTGTTGTTGCTGTTGCTGCTGTTTCGTTGTATCTGTATCTGTATCTCACACACACACACACACACACATATTGAGAGACTCGTATCTTTGTATCTTTTAGCGCTGTTTTGAGTTAAGCAATTGATGGATATGGTTTATTTATAACGCTTGGCGACTATCGAATGAACACTTGGCCTGTGCGAGACTCTGGCTATGAGTATCTGTAAGATACACGCTGCGCTGCCTAACCCAGCACCCTCCCCCCGCCCCCTCGTCTCCGCCTGCCTGCCTGCCTGCTGGCTGCCTGGCCTGTTCGATAAACGTAAGCGTAATAATATTTTATTGAAATTTGTTTTCTTTTCTTTTGGGCTCTGAAGAAATGCTCAACAGCAACAACATTTTGTACAATTTTTCTTTTTTGGCCTGCCATACAAAGCCACCAAGGTGGTGGGGGTAGGGGCTGGTAGCGGGGTGCGGGGGCTGGCCAACACGACGACTGCCTTCATTTCTTGCTGTTGCTTTTTTTCTTCTGCTTTGTATTTGTCGTCGTCGTCGTCGTCGACGTCGACGTCGTTCGTCGTCAACGTTTTTTGCGCTATAAGTATCTGTTGGATAAATATGAGGTTAAAGCGTTGCCTTCTGTCGGTTGCTGTTGTTGTAGCTGTTCATACATACGTACATATGTACATACCTACATATGCACACATACATATGTACATATGCAAGCATGTGCTGTGGCTGCCTTATGTACCTGTGCGCTTTGTATCTGTATCTGTATTTGTATCTGTAGTTTGTATCTGTAGCTGTGCTTGTGCGCCTGCTGAAGCGAAGTGCAGCGCATTTTGATTGTTGGCTGCCTTTTGATGAAAACATAAATATCACAACACAGCAACAACACACAACAGCAACAACACACAACAGCAACAACAACACACAACCAAAGCCAAAAGCGACTGCAGCTGAAGAACTGACTTTCAATGTGAACCAGCAGGAATTCTCTCTTTCTTTCTCTCTCTCTCATTCTCTCTCTCTCTCTGTCTCTGTCTAACTCTCTCGCTCAAACCGTTCTGGCTTTTTGGGATGAATGAATTGTTGTGTGTGTGGAAAAATTTCATCTGCTGTTGTTGCATTTGTGCAGTTGTTGTTGTTATTGTTGTTGTTGTTTCCTTTTTTGAACGGATTTTTGTGTTGTGGTAAATTGATATGGCAATGAATCGGAATTTGGTCTGAAAATTGAAAATTGAAGGTGTGCTCTATTGATAAGTATAATTAATTCTGAATGTGTGTGATGGGTAAAGAAGGTTAAAAGCTTTTTAAATTCAATTATGTGAATTATTTGATGGAGTTGAGATGATAATAGATGAGCTGTGTGTGACAGAGAGATGTGCATTCTTCATCTCTCTCTTTCTCTTTCTAAAGATGAACGTTTTTTTTACAAGATACATTTGTATCTTTAGTTTTAAATATAATGATATGAATAAAATAAAATAAATTAAATTAAATATAATTGTTATTAAAACATAAATATAAATTAAAAATACGTTTAATTATTTTAGTAATTGCTTAATTGTTGTTTTTTTGTTAATCTCTGTCTCTCTCTCTCTCTCTTTAAACATACTCAGACCGATCCTTGTCAATAGCATCTAAAAATAATTTAATTCATAAAAATGCTTAAAATAGAAGAAACGGAAAACAACAAAAAAGTTTTTTTTTGTTGAATAAACGAGTGTGGAAAAGTAAACATGAAAAATAAAATACAAGCGACAATTGTATTGGATCGTCTCGGGATCGTTTCCTTCCCATCGGGCTGGGTTAACCCCTGGCAATAAGAGCTCCCCTCTGTCGCTTTGCATACAACTTAATAAATATTCATGCAGTCGACCCGATGACGACGACGGCGACGCAATTACAACAAAGTGGATGCCACATGCCCACACACTCCAAAAAGAGCAGCAGCAGCAACAACAACAACACTAACAACAACAACAATGCGATGTACATACATAAATGAAATCGAAACGAAACGAATAATAAACGAAATACAGGCAACAACAATTACAACAACAGCAACAACAAACGAGCGACAATGCTTTATATAGTTGAATGACTGAACTGAACAAACCCGTCAACCACAGCAACAAAATTAACACACAAAAAATACTTATACGCAACAACAACAATATCAACAACAACAACAACAACCAGAGCGCAAGACAACAACGAAAAAAAAATTACCTTAAAAACACCAAACAAGCTGAACAAAAAAATAAAAACAACAGATGAAGAGAAAAAAAAACACCGAAGAAGAAGCAGAAGCAGCAGAGGCAACAAGAAAATAAAAAATATAAAAAAATATGTACAAAAGCTGAAAATAAAAATACATTAAACGAAATAAGATGAATACCAAACAAATAAAAAATTTATGCGCTGCCTGATGGTCGAACTGTGGAGTGGCGAGCAGAGTGAGGAGAGACAAAAAAGAGAGCAAAGCGGGGGGGGGGGGGGGGGGGGGGGGGGGGGGGGGGGGGGGGGGGGGGGGGAGGGGGGAGGGGGGGAGGCAGAGCGAGAAATTATGCCACAATCAAGTACAACACACAACAACAACAACAACAAACAGACGGACAGAGCGAGATCTACAAGTACGCGCAGATGCCACAAGATGATCATAATGATCATGCTGATCACGCTGATCATTAACAACTGAGCTGATCGTATGATCATTATCGGTCAATGATAATGCCGTTTGGCGTTTGCATGTTGAGCCGCACTCGGCCAATGGACTTGCGTTGAGTGTATCTCAGAGTATCTCTCTGTCTATGTGTGTGTGCGTGTGTGTGTATCTGTAACCAAAACACGACCGTCAAGCGGCAGCAGCACCAGAAGATACTCGAATGCCAGCAGTCGCAGTTGCAGTCCGATTGCGAGTGCTGCCTGCCTTTGGCTTTGCTTTTGCCTTTGCCTTTGCCTTTGCCTGCATTCCATAGATACACAAAAATAAAAATGCGGCTATGATAAATAATAATACACACACACACGCACGCACACACACATAGACACAGCCTGGCAGACAGTCAGACATTTAGTTGGAGACGCTTGCACGTCAGCAGGCCGCTTGCAGCGTGTGTGTAAATGTTGAGATACATTTGTATCTCAGTGCATCAAGTAAGTAGAGAAAATACAAAAATTCTGATTTCGCTGCTGCAGACAGAAATAGGACAATGCAGGCAAGTAGGCAAAGCAGCAGCAGCACCAGCAACAACAACAACAACAGCAATATAGAACGGGAAATGATCTTCCAGAACAAAGAAAACACAACGAATCTCTGCACTACACACGGATACAGATACACATAGATACATATATGCAGCTACAGATACATTCAACACTTTTGTGCAACCAATTTACCAAAGAGGAATTCCATTTGCGATCTCTGACGAGAGACGTTTCTGCAAGACAAAAAACATGTTGGAAAATTCTAGGTTTTCCTTTTTTTATTTTTTGTGAATGCAGCTTCGAGTAGAGGAAAATTACTGAATGATTTTTTTTTTGAGATTAGGATTTTTTATTGAATTTTCGATTTTAGCAAAGTTCGTTAGTTCAGTAATAGTCCACAGTTAATTCAAATTGTAGTAATAGATAGTCGATAATGAAGATTACTTTACTAAAGTATCGTTATAAATTAATAGAATAAAGTAAAATATTCTAATTAAATATTTAAATAAAAGAATAGTGAATGAAATATCCCAGTGATCTTAAGCCGAAATTAACGAAGAGGGCGAGTTTGGAGGGAAAGTAATTTATAGAGTGAGAGACAACCTTTCAAAAATAAATTGTAAATAACACACAATAGTTACTAAAAGCACTGGACATTACTTGAATTCCTGAGAATCGCATAGAGGGGCCTGAATTAGCTTGCTAGACAATTAACATAAAGCTGCGAGACTACTTACAACATTTTCATGAGTCAATTGTGAGTGACAATTGTCAACAGCTTTTGAAATTCTTGGAATATTATGTATATGTATATATATTATATAGCTCATATAGGAAATATCGGAAGAAAGCATGGATCTTTCGATGTTTTTTTTAAACGTCAATAACTTTGTTTAATAGTGTTAATTGTCTAAATAGTTTCATATATTTTGAATTTCAGTGAATACAAAAGTTTTTTTTCTAAGCGAATATAAAATATAAATATATCGGAGTTTAATTATTTTATTGTATTCTCAATCTTCTATAAATTTGTTATTTATTTGATTACATTTGTTTTATTTCTTATTTGCTTTTTAATTATTTGTTTGCTATTCAATTCATTTATTTTCCCCATAATAAATATTTACGCATTTGCTGTTAAAAATTTTTAAATATAAAGTGTTTGCAGTCAAGGTATTCGGAACTAGTCCGTGAACCGAACCCCTTGCTAAAAACTCGCTCAAAATTCTTGAAGGTTCATTAACTTGGCTCCCGTTTGTTTGGCACTTTGTTGACTTGTTAACCGCTCAACATTATTTTGACTTTTAAATAACTATAACGATGACTAAGTACAACCGCCCCTCGCCCCCCGCCCCTCGCCGCTCCCCTGCGCGTCAAGCAACACAAACAAAGTGAACAACAACATCAAAGCGGGCACTTGTGACTGGCTTCATCCACAGTCATGCAGCAGTCATCCTCGAATCATCCTCGATTCATTCACAGTCGTTCACAGTCATTCACAGTCATTCACAGTAGTGAGCTGCGTCACTTAGCGCTAGCAATTACCAATAGAGAACACCTCCAGTTGCTGCCGAGCCTCTTCACTTTAGCGCCTAATTGCACAACAAAAGCTTCAATTAAACACTTCAAAGAGCTTATTACAAACCAATAAACCGCAGCCCAAAGTGCCTGAACAAACACAAGGCGCCCAGAGGACAAGATACCAGATACCAGATACAAAGATACAACAACAACAACAACGTGAACAACAACAACAACAACGTGAACAACATCGTTGGCAACCAGCGAAGCGAGCTAAAGAATTTGCTCCCAATTTCAATAGAATCGAGGCAAACATTGCGGCCAACAGAGGCGACAAGGACAATGTCAAGGATTTGAATTGAATGCCACGAGAAGAGTCGGAGGGAGAGAGAGGGAGAGAGAGAGAAGCTGAGAGTCGCGTAGTCACCATATCACTTAACATACGATAATTGTGCGTTGATAATGCGCTGATAATGATGTTGTTCTCGTTCCAATTGCTGTTGTTGTTGCTGTTGTTGATGTTGTTGTTGTTGCTGTTGTGTGGTTGCTCGCCTCACCTGGCCACGACTTGAGGTTGCTTCGGTGGTGGTTTTCTTACGATGTGCCAAACCACTCGGGTGGTTGCTGCTGTGCGCCCTGATCTGTCGGCTGTCTCGTTTATTGGACATTTAGTGGTTCTAATGTGCATCCTGTTGCGCTGCTGTTGCTGCTGCTGCTTTTTGCTGCTGCTTGCTGCTGTTTCACAGGGTGCCTCAGCTGATCGCCAGCTACCTGAGCCGCTTCCGGCTCAGGACTTTGCATCTGTTCAGGTAGCAATTGCAGCAGGACAACCCTTTGTTTTTTGACAAGTTCAAAGTTCAGCTCTCTTAACAATAATCATAATCGTAATAATCGTAAGACGAGACACAAATACAAACGCACATGACTCACAAATCGTCCTGCAAAGGGTTAAATCGTAGTCTTGTTTTTTTTTCTTGTGTTTTGTGTTTTGTTTGAGCACCCACACTGCCCAACCCTCAGACAACCCGAAACAAGGACAATACTAGAGCATAGTCTATATATATCTGTATATATATATTGTGTGTAGAGTACATCGAGATACGGGGTAGGTAGCTATTTGGTGGCTGGGGCTGCCACTTGGGGTATAATTCCTTACTTCTGGGCTGCTTTGAACTTTTCTGCGTCATCGTTTGTGATTAAATATGCCAACCATACGATGACTATATCGTGCCCACATACACATACATAAACTTATATGTACGTGTATACATATGTGTATATACATACATATATCGTATCGCTTGTATTTACTTGCTCATGGGGCGAGCATTTTTATTTGAGCTCTTACTTTTCATCAGCTTCGCTTCTTGTTGCTCTTGTTGTTGTTGTTGTTGTTGTTGCTGTTGTTGTTGTTGTTATGAAATCCTTTTTATTTGCCGGGGCTGTTTCTCTGCGTAAACGCAAAATGTGAACCTTTTTCTTTTTTCTTTTTTTCTTTTTTTTTGATTTTTGCTCACTTTTCGCAGACAACACGTAGCTCAGCTCAGAAGGAATCGCTGTCAGGCCAAGTCGGGGAGGCGGGGCGCAGAGGCGGGTTGGGGGGAATCCCAAACACACGCCAAATGTAACCTCAAAGGGTTAAACACGCAAAACGCAAAAGCCGACACAAAAATACGAAGTGAAGGCAAAAACACACACACACAACAAAAATAAAAAAAAATACAAAACAAAATTGAAATAAAAATAAAACCCGAAGGCACAAAAAATATGAAAAGCAATAAATGAAACGCACAAACGGGGCTGAGAGCATATGGAATATGGCTGAAGCTACAACGACTGGCAAATGTGCCCTACAATCCGAAGGACATGAAGACACGAATTTGGAATACGTCAAAAAATATTATAGCGTAGATGTGAAGGGAACGAGAGAATGAAAGTTGTAAGCTCCCATAACTTTTATAAATCTAGACCGATTTTCATGTTTGACGGCATTTTGGTAGATTATTTCTACATTTAAAATATATGAATTTTTTTTAAATAAAATTTTTTGTAATTTTTTACAAAAAATCATGTACCCCCCTTACTCATTTTCAAAAAAAGTTTTTTTCAAAATTTAAAATTGCGAATTTATATTTTTAATCTATTGTGGGTGTCACAATTAGTATAAAAACAACATTAAAAGTGATTCTGCGGGCGTACAATTTTTGGTCAAAAATCATTCCAAAATTGACAAAAATTTTGACATGTAAAGTTCTCGGAGCCATAGCTCCCATATTTCAAACTCCCATAACTTTGTCAAAATTGAACCGATTTTCATGTTTGATGGCATTTTGGTTATTATTTGTCCTCTAGATTGATTCTACATTTAAAATATATGCATTATTGAAAAAAAAAGTTTGACAATTAAGGGTTTTTGTGGAATTACAGGGTATAATGCTGTGATCACAAATGAATCTATCAACTAATTTATGTTACTTGGTACCCTCCAAGGGAACCCTAATCTACTCCCTACTCCTTTCCTATTGCAAACTAGTTTGTCAATCTTCCAGTAAACGTTGTTTTGAGGATCGCTTCATTATAGTTTTATCGAGCGATCAGTGCTGGTAAAGGACCTTTTTTTGACGCTGTTGGCAGCGAAACCGCAGTGTTGTTTGGCTGTTTATCAGTTGAGTCCGGTCTAAAGATTTCCCCGCAGCTATTTTGGTGCTAGGTTGAGTGCTACGAATTTGTTTGCTAATAGAATCTGAAAAGAACATTTGCAATGCTTTTGTTGTTGAAAAGTACGCAATGGCTTTTGTTGTTTCGGGTGGATATACTTTTTTATTTTTGGCTCTCAGTTGGTTTGTGCCTCGGTTCGTTCTTATGTATATTTATCGACGATTTACCGGGTAGGCCGCGCTATGCTGTGGGCAAGATTATCGCACGCTGGGGTTAAAAACTTCCAATTTAAATTCAATTTCCGTGCAAATGGTCAAAAGTCTCGACGACAAAAGCAAAAATACATAACAAATAAAACAGAAAAGAAAAAAAAATACAAAAAAAAGAAAATAAAACCCACCACTTAAGGCGGGTACAAAAAGGCGCTGCGAACTCCGAACCGGATATCAAAGCGTAGACAAATACAAAGTAGAAGTAAGCAAGGATATCGAATGTGTGTGTGAGTGTGTGTGTGTGTGTGAAGGATGCATGACCATGCAGGCAAAGTCACTTCATTATCGAGATTATCGGCGCAAGTTCAACCCTGCCGCACAACAAGGATAACAACAAGCAGCCTGGCATCGTGCACTCATCCCGCTCGTCCTGCGCTCTCATCCCGTGCACACGTTCGCGCGTCAGCACAAATGTCAAACCACTCAGTTCCTGTGCTCGGTGCGATGGGGTTGCCCTGTCCTTCCCCCTAGCCAGTTGCCCGTTGCCCGTTGCCAGTTGCTAGTCGCTCGTCACGGCTGCTGTGCGCCTGTCTGCCTGTATCCTTGAGAACCGACCTGAGTGTCTTCTCTCTGGGTGTGTGTGTGTGCGTGCTTACCCCCAGGACATGCTAATAAAATTGCCGAAAATCCGCAGCCCAGAAAGTGTTGACGAATGTTTTGTTGCCCTGCGGCATTTGACGCGCGCGATTTGTGCGCGATTTTGAAGCGATTTCCGACTAAACAAATTAAGCGCGTCGAAAGTCAGCACAGGGAGGTGGTGGAGGGGGGTGAGGTGCTACCAACGGAAATTGCTAAAAAGAAAGGGTCAACAAATGCAATTAATTGCCTTAATCATAGTGGGCGTGTCGGCTAGTTGAGGGCGTGCCAGGTAAGCAGTAGCCGCTGATTAGGCAGCTCAGGAATTTGCGAGAGCAGCTCGATGGGTAATTTGAGTCCAAATGATGTCACACTGATTGAAATCAAAGCCAGGCCAGCTATCGCATTACATAAAAACACACGGAAAGAGAGAGAGGGAGAGAGAGGCATACTGAGATAGGCAATCGTTAGGGCACGCGCGAGTTTAAAGATATTGTATCTGTAAGTTAAAATACTTGAAAAGTGGGCACAAAACAAAAAGCGCATAAAAGTTAATTAAATGCAATGCAAAACAAACAAAAATAACTGAATGGAACAGCGTACATGGAAATGGAAGCGGAAAAGAGAACGACACGACACGGCACAACAACAACAACAACAACAACAACAACAACAACAAAAGCAACAACAACAAAAACAAAAACACACGCACAACAACTGAAGGCAACGAGCTAATCGATTCATTTGAAATTCAATACACAAACACGAGGCGAGCAACGAAAGAGCAAGAGAGAGAGGGACAGAGAGGGAGCAAGGGAGAGAGAGAGGGAGGGTGGGAGGTAGAGAGACGCAGGCAGGCACGAAAATCAATATGAAAAGCATAACTGAAACACAAAGTGTCAAATAGACAAACGTCAGAACGTACGAAACGAACAAGACAGCGAGGGGTAGGTGGGTGGGGGGTTGAGGGGGGTTTGGGTGCTAGTTGTGAGGGGGGGGTGTGGGGGGTTTGTGGGCAACGGAAACGGTGCCAGGGCTTTGCCGCCCCTCAATTTGAATGTAGCTGCAATTGCAAGCCGTCAACCACCAGCCACTAAAAATGTTGACACACTCGGTCTGCAGCAGCAACAGCAGCAGCAGCAGCAGCAACAGCAACAACAGCCAACAGAGATACAAATACAATTGTGTAAGGGGCTCGATTCGGAGTGCTGGTTGCAAGTCTGGCAGTGCCACTGCCACTTCCACTTCCACTTCCATTGCCACTGCGGCTGCCATTTTCAATTTATTGTTATTATTAATTTTGCTGCCAAAAAGGGATGCGACGGCCTAGCTCGAGACTACAGCGAGGACTACAACGAGGACTATCGAGCGACGAGTTTATTTGTGTGAAATTCAAATGTAAATACTTGAGGGCGCTTAAGGGTGTCTTTAGGGCTTTATTTGCCCTCATATTGCGACGCAATTTCGTCGCTTTGGTGGTGCGAAGGTGTAGCTCTTCTAGTTGCAGTTGCACACCAGCGAACCTGCCACATTTGCACAACCATCCACGAACTCTGCCCCTCGACACAGAACGCTTTTGCAGTTTGACCGGTGGCATCCATGCAAAATCAATCGACTTTATTGCAGGCGAACCACTCGCATATGGCTTAAGTCTATTTGTGTATATGATTGGGCTTACCCTGTTAATGGCTGCCCCCTGTAGGCCATGATGGACTATATACCCATTTGAGTAGACATATATCATTTATATGTTTTTAATGTAAATATTAATTATTATATCTATAGAATATAAAATCATGTCAAAGACTTTTTAGTTAGATTCTTGCATTTGAAAAAGTATGGAAAGCAAGTCTATAACATTATATACAAAAATATATAGTTGTACATAAAAAAAAAGCCTTACAAAAATATCATTTTATATAATAAATAAACCCAATCTGTCTAAATTATATATTTATAATAAATTTTCTTGCTCATGAGCCTGCACATAGAGGGTATTTGGCGGTGTACTACTGTGAAAAGCACTCCCCATCAATAAACAGTAACGCCCTCAGGCTGTCAATATCAAGTAATTAAAAGCCTGCATTGCCAAAACAAAATAAATACAGGGTGTTGAACAATCAACCACTTACTAGCCCTGTTGACAGGAGAGTCACTTTTATGCATAGGGTATTTTCGAGTCTAGAACGTTGCCAGCAGTTTATTGATGTTGCTGGCATTTTTCTTGTCATGACGGCGACGACAACAACGACGCCAAAGATTAGTCATACAAAGTATTGTTTGTCGGGCGGTGGGCGCCGACGGGGGATGGACTGCGGGACGCCCGGCGACATTCATTTCAATTGACACGTGCAGTGAAATATGCCTCCACCTATCTATCTATCTATCTATCTATATGGTATATGGCAGTCCTGCCACCCCCCCTCCGCCCCCGCCACCGCCTCCACTGTCGCAGCCATCTTGAAGAGACAAAGCAGCATTTTCGACGCGTAAAAATGCTGAAAAATCAAGCCGAGATAATGAGAACGCGCCGAGCTTAGCCTCATGAATATGAAAATGCTTGGCAAGAAAATAGCAGCCACTGTCTGAGAAATGACGCCCGCACCTTCTGCGCCCGAGTCGCCGTCGAGACGGATACGGAGCTGCATAGAGTGCTTATGAGTCGGATGTTGTAGCTGGCTTCACTTGCGTCAGCATTAGCCCCCCTACCCCCCACCCTCCCCTTCAATCTGTATATGCAGTGGCTGGCAGCTCCTGCTGTCTTAACATTTACGCATTTGACATTTTTGTCACCCGAAATGGCAGCGGGCGGCCCAAACTGAAGGGGGAGGGGGAGGGGAGTGGGGCTCGACATGGCCGTCTGCGTGTATTAAAAAATTATATGCCAAATCGAAATTGCATGTTTTACATAAACAACAACAAACAACTAGCGGCAACGACAACAATTGCCGTCAGCAGCTATTTGAATTTATGTATTTCTAATGTGTTTTTTTTCGCTGACCACCCGCTGTGGGCCGCAATCTGCTTGTGAGTACGCCCGGAACCACTCGGCACACTGCGTACACTCCATCCACACTCACCACACACACACACACACACACACACACGCACACACGCACACACAGTTGTAAGTTGGGTAAATTCTAACCCTTAAGTGCACATTTATTGCCATTTATGCGGTTCGTTTCGGGCACTGTGTCTGGGTTACGCATATGATTCCCGTTAGCCTCCACCATTGTTTGGCAATATTATTTATGGATTTTTCTCTATTTTATTTTTCCTGACTGCCGGCGCTTTATCAACTACAATAGGAATTAAGTAAATGCCAACGACTCATACAGCAATAGGGCACTAGAATTCGATATGCCAATTATATGGTTGAGCTTATAGATTAGTAAATATCAATCGAGCGATGATCTACTATATATCATCCATGTTTACACTTTTCAGCCTGTAAGCGGCGTATTCTGTTAGTTTCACACCCCATGCACAAAAGGGTTCAGGGGTCGCTGTGGCACTTAAGGTCATTTTAAATACCTATTGAGAATGTGTTTATTACTAAAATTAGTTTTATTATCAATTTTACATTTATGATACACTTGTCCATCTACATGATTATTAAAGGTCTTGGATGCTATTAAAATTATACTGATAATGTTTTCATATTGATGTATTTATAATAAAGAAGTGTGGCTGATGTGACATCCTCCTTTTCTTCATTCGTTTTCTGTCACTTCAGAAAATTTGTAATTTATTCTCTTGAGAATCGTGTAGAGCGGCGATATTTTGAAGTCGTTTTTTATCTCTTTCTGATTCTATAGTTTTCTCTTAAGCTATTCATTTGCCTTTTTCTTGATATTACGCTTTCTCACATTCCCTATCTCTTTCTAACTCCCTCTCACTCTCATTCTGTGACTTATTCGGGTTCTCTCTTTCTTTCACATTTTGTCTTTCTATCCCTTTCGGTCTCATTCTTTCTCTCTCCCGCTCTATCAGAGTTATATTTTCTCACTCGCTCTTTAATACATCGCCTCCCTACGCGATTCTCATAAAATTAAAATAATGCTGTTTCTTTAGTCCGGTTTTGCGTACATCTAAATTAGTTGATTATATAGTCGAAGCCCGACTAATGATGTCAAATCTGTCACTTTTCTTTCAGTTGCTGCACATTTTAATGCAATTAGCTGATTACCCCCCGCGCCGACCGCTGTCAACTGTATTGATCTTTAATTAAAACGATTAATTAACATAATAAACACATAATTTGCACCATGGACAAGTGGAGACCTCCGACTGGGCGCTGGTAGGCCTCATAGCAGGTGACGCCATGCATCAGAAGTGACCCTGGCCAGTTGCCAATGCACTCACAATGCACTCACAGCTATTCACAATCCACTCACACTCGTTGCCATATTTAATTCACTATTCCTCTCGCTCTCTCACACTGCCCTTAACTGTTTTGTTTATGATTTGGTTCCGTCACTGGATATACAGATATATGTATATAAATATATATACATATATATTTTTTTAATGCTACTCTTTCTGTGAGTTGCTGCCAAGTGCAGTTAATTCCAATTGGCGACGAGTCGTCGCTGGGTTTTCTTGGTTGGGTCGGCTCCCTCGGTCCGTGGGCCGATCTCTGGGTGCCTTTGGCCTCGTCTTGAGGTTCTGTTTGTTTGCCTTGTGATTTGCATAATTTGTTCTATAATTTATGGTATGCAAGCGTTTTTCTTATTGTTCTTTTTCTTGTCAATTCTTTAGTCTGATTTGTTGTTGCTGCCACTGTTGTTATTGCTATTGTTGTTGTTGTTGTTGTTGTGTCCGACTTGTCACTCACTTGAGCCAGCTCAACGTCTCTGATTGAAATGACTTAATTAACTAAATTACGCGCCTGGAATTTAATTGAAAATAACCAGCAACAACAACAACAATAACAACAAGCTGCACCAATCCGGAAGCGGTTTTGAGTTGGTATTTTTAAGTACATCTACGAGACTTTTACATTAATCACGACTTTCCCATATCCTCTAAACGACATTCCTCGAGTGAAACATATGCTTAACATTGCCCAATTCGGCGGTCTCCACGATATTCAATTGCCATGTTGTGTTCTTTGGGCCAGCCTGACGAGACGTTAATGCCAGATGGCTTTAATTTATTTGTAAAATATTTTCCATATCAAAGCAAGAAAAATAAAAACAAAAAAAAAAAAATTTGTTTTTCCCCCAATGAAAAATGTTTTAAAAGGCAAAAAAAAAAAAAAAAAAACGAAAAAAAATAGAAGCAAATAAAAGAAAAATTAAAAACGAAGCGTGTGCAAGTAAATTTTCATAAACAAATTTCCTCCTTTTATTTTTTTTTTGGTGGGGGCCACAAAATAGACATAATACATGCGAGTACAACAAATATTTCTAGACACAAAAAACCAAAAAAAAAAAAAAGATTCTCGTTTCTTAAGATGAAAACCGGGGAAGATGAGCAGCGAAACAAATTAAATGCGTTAAGTAAACGAAAAAATTGTAAATAAAAATTGGCCATAATATAGTGTACATATTGCAACAACAATGGTATTAACAACAACAATCAAGTACACATAAAACAACAACAAGTGGTAAATTGAATTGGGCAATGAAAATATATGTATGCTTGAGCTTGTACGTTAGTTTGTGTTGCGGGTATGTAGTAAAAATACTTAAGATTAACATAAATTTAACATAATCTAAGTACGCAATAGAAGTTGCTTGCACGTTTCTTGAGGAAATGGTGGGTGGAGCCACAAATGCTTTTTCAGTGAACAGCTTATCTAAAAAAGTATATTAAAAATATGCTAAACAAAAAATAAAACAATAATATTAAAACAGGTGGATGATTTCAGAAATAGTTTTTTCTTTGACAAGCTTAGCTAAAAATTTGTCAATATTTTCAATTTCAATTGTCAAAACCTTAAAAACTAAATAAATAAATAAGAAACTAAAATAATGAAAGAACCATCTATATATAAGAATGTCCTAATGACAATTTCTGATTGTACACCTCTTTATCCTAAACTCGAATGAGCTTATATGATTATAACATAATTAAAGTCAGCCAAGCTGTTGACGATTATAGACATTAATGGATAAAAGTCGAGAATTTGTTGCTCGCCCCGAGGCCGTTTTAGTGGTTTTTTTTTTTATTTTGAGGTCGCTCAGCTTTGAGAAGAGCACCCCGAAAGCATCCCCAATTGTCGCTTATCCGTTTTGTCTTTGACCAAAGCAAAAAAAAAAACAAAAAGAAACGAAAAATTATAACAAAACAGAAAAAAGAAATCTTTTAATTGTGGCGTTTGTTGTCGGGCGGGCAATCCAAAAGATTCTCGGAATAATTTTCCATTTTGTTGCTGTACTTGTTGTTATTGTTGTTTTGCCTTTTAATTGAGTACACACAACGAAAAAACCTAAATTTAAATTATGTGCTTATACATTGAAAAGCAAGCAAAAAGAAGAAGAAGACGACGACGACGACGACGACGACCAGGGGCAGCCAAAAGAAGCAACCGTCGAACAACAACAACAACAACAACAACAACAAAGTGCGTGCCCGCGTTGCCTTGCCCTGCCCTGCCCTGCCTGGCCAGAGTCCCCTCGACCCCTGATGCTTCACTGTACAGTCTGTACAGCGGCTCTTTCATTTGAATTTTACGCAAAAGCAAAACAATTATGAAATTATTTATTAAATATTGTGAAATCGCTCACTGCACATGGGCACAAGTCGCGTCTGTGTGTACAGCTACAGCCACAGCTACAGATACAAAGATAGAGATACAGATACACAGATACACTGTCATAGGCCGGGTATCTGTGACTGCGACTGGGACTGGGCCAACCTTGAGCGTCTGTGCCCGGTTCGACAACGAATACTCACACTCGCACTCGCACTCGCACTCGCACTCTATTCTAATTGCTGCCATCGCCCATCGTCGCCATCGTTTCCATTGTCGTCGTCATTGGCGTCATCGTCGCCGCTTGGCGCTTGCCGTTTGCTTTGTCCCCTTTCCCCGTGCCCCCGCGGCCCCGCCCCCCCACACCCCGCCCCCCCCCCCCCCCCCCCCCCCCGCAGCCCGCAGCCCGTCTAGGCAGTAGCTCTTCTGCTCGGCGAGTGCTTCATCATCTCTGGCGTTGGCTTTTGTTCGAATCGCGCGCGTATTTCTTCAATAAATTTTCAGTTTATTCGGTTTATTTATTTACTTATATTTGCTATTGCTCCCGCGCCTGCCTCCCCCCACCCCCCTGCGATACCACACTTCAGTTCAGTTCAGTTCACAATTCCCTTTGCATTGCTTTTGTTTTCGCTTTGTTTCTCTTCTGTGCTTTACGATTATTTCTCTCGGTTTTTGCCCAGTGTCTTCGTCTTCGCTGCCGTCTTCGTAATTGAATTTCAACTTGTTTGCATTGTCGACGATAATTCGTCGAGCTATTTTGCGTATTGAGATCAGGGCCTCATCAATTAGTAAATTAATTTTATGCGCAACGCTCGATGGAATCTTTAGTTTTAGCTGCTCGGATCGTATAACGATACCGATGCTTAGTCTATATTGGATTCAACATATTCTGAATAATTATTAATTATTTGGCTGAGCCGGTTTATTAACACAAAATTAATTGAAATCAGAGCTTGATTATGTAATTATATTTATTCACATTACATTTTTATCAGATCTAAATAATAACAATTTTTAAGCCTTTGTCAATCCGCAAACAGCATTAAAAACTTATTTTTAATCGCGCGTGGGGCAAAGGAAGGCAACCGAATCATGCAAAAATATGAAAATGTTAAAAGCATTTGCGCTTACTTCTGTGCATAAATTTGATGCATTATCTGTACGCAAATTTGTTTGTTGTTTTGTATAAAACATTACATTAACAGGACTTAATTAAATACAGTTACAAATACCCCTTAGGCATAAGCATAAAAAGGGTTGCCTTGTAAAATATTTCATTCACTAATATAAGCAAAAAGTATATTTTCAATTTACAGGGTATTTGAAATTGAAGCACAATATTTAATAGGTTTTTTTGTGGTTGCAAATTAAAGTGAACAGCGGGCAGCACAAAATGGCAACAAATTTTCAATATTATAATTTAAGTGAAATATGAAAAGTGCAAATAACAAAAATGAAAATGGAAACAAAAAACAGAATCATAATTTTATGTATTTTTGTTTGTAGCATAGAATGTGATAATTCAATCAACATTTGAAATATTAAGGTATGCAGGAAATATGTGTGTGTGCATGTGTGTGTATGCAAGTGTGTGTAATTTTTATTATTTAATTTGTCGCTTGTTGAATTTATAATATATACGTTGTTACTGATTTTTTTATTTGAATTGTGGCCTTATTTCGCGTATTTTGCATATGGCAAATTAATGCAAATGCGATTAAATGTTTTCATTTTAAATGCCAATGATTAACGCCACAATGTGACTATTTGTTGTGTTTGTTGTATTTGCTTATGGCATTCTTTTTCTATGTGCAACGCAACTCAAATGTGTGTGACAGTTGCTGCATGCGTGGCATGTAAATATTTATGATTTAAAGCCTTTAAAGAAGCGTCTGCTGTGGAACACATGACGTATGCTTGATATTTTGAATATGCAAATTGCAAGGAATTTCTTAGGCGAATATTTAAATAAATTTCTTAAGCTGCTCGAGATAGTCGAGTTATGTTTTACAATCGTATTTCCTGGGGAAATACATAAATTTTTGGCAAATTCAGTTCGCTGCTGTTGTTGTTTATTATTATGTTCAAAATCAATAATGAATTAAAACATATTAAATAAACAGAAATTAATTATGCACAAGATGTTTTCAGTACTGACCATTGAAGCAGCTTTGTGCAATTGCCAATGGCAGACAGTTCGAAGGAGCCATAAGAAAATCACACTCACACACACACACTAACACACGCACACTCATTGAAAGTCTGTGCAACAGCTTGTGAAATGTGAACGTCATTGTTATTTATATCGGAATAACAAGGTAATAACTGCACACTTAAGTATGCAAATAGCCGAAAATCATAAATGCATAGTAAACACCTACACACACATACACTCCACTCACAGCTTACAGCGCCTGTATCAGTGTGTGTGTGTGTGTGTGTGCAAATGTTATCATTTGTGATTAGTTACAGTCTCGAAATGCTAATGCCAAAGGCAGCCACAAGACAGCAGCTCTCTTGGTTTTGTTGTGCGTGCGCGTGTGTGTGTGTGTGTGTGTGTGTGTGTGTGCGTGTGCTTAAATTTCATCTTTGAGTTGGCTTAATCCGCTCGGAGCTTCCCCTTGGTAGTTGTGCTTGTTATCTGGCATTTCCTGGCTGTACGTAACCCAAAATTAAGTTTTTGTTTAAATAATTTATGGGCTCATTTGTTTGCCATTGGTTCCTGCACTTTCTTAGCCATTGCAATTGACATGGCAACAATTAATTAATTATTAAACAAGCTTCGTATAAAATGGAAACTGGATTAGATGCGGCTTATTTTACATTGATACTTTTTAAGATGCTTCTGAGAAATTGCGCAAATTTTTAAAGCTGTTAAATTTTGATAAACACAATTTTGTGATTATTTATTGAATCAGCTAACAATATACATATATATATACTTATATATGTATATATAGAAAGAACTTGCACTTACGGGCCCAATTTAAGCGCCTCCTGCAGCTGTTTGAGGCAACGATCGATTTTACGCTCGCGCACTTGAGACCCGTACTTGGAGGAGGTATACGGATCCGTGGGAAAACTGAAGTACGGATGTGCATCGAAGGTGAACAGGCAGGAATCGGGTGAGTTGGATGAGCCATTGTCACTATGACTTGACGCTGCAGCAGTTGCCTCAGCTGTGGGCTTATTCATCATAAATTGCACTTGCACTTGAACGCGTTACGCATACGCCTCGTTGTCTGCTGCTGCTGCTGCTTCTGTTGTTGAGGAGCCAGCGATTTGTGACAGCTCTTAACGCGATGACTTCGCGTTAACAACTGCTGGCAGAAAGGTGGACAACTGGCTATAGACGGCTTAATCGGGCGACTTCTTTGTCTAGGCTGTTGGCCATTGCCAGTGATTATTTTATATATTTTCTCTTTTTTTCATATATATATTTTATATTGCTATCGCTTTGGTGCCAGGTAGCAGTTATTGCAGTTGGCCGCCAACTACGTCATCAAGTGCAGACGCTGCTGGACATATTTCCACTCTTGCAGCGGTGCCAGCTCTTGTTCAAGCCTCCAAACGGTAAACACAACTCTGGACTCGCATGGCGTATTGCGTATACGTCATGTGACCGCTCCGATTTCATTTCTTGGTAATGCGCACCAAATTCTTTGTACTGCAATACGATCCCTATGCAAATAGGCTTGTGCAGACATTGTTTTTACAGTTTCTCCACACTTTAGAAACATTTAATATAAGTACAACCTGAACATTTGCTAGCCAGCTAATGCACTAGTCGCAATTCTAGCTTGCTGTGGAGCTCTTCCGCCCGTAGACCATATTACTGATGGCCACAACTGTTTTCAAGGCCATTCAGACATTGGCTTTAAATGCGCAATACATTCATTTAATTCGTGTCTACGAATTATCTTTATAAAATTAAGTTATTTAAATTTAGTTAAAAAACGATTCCATTTTATTAACATTATAATAAAGCAAGCTCTAAAACAATCTTATAATATGTATAAATTGTTTCTGATTTCAAGAAAAAAAATTGTTCAAATCATAAAAAGAATTTTTAAATTTTTGTATTTAATAATAAAAATATTGAAAATACTTGACTTCAAAACTAAATTCTTGTTTAATGAAATTTAATCGCCGAATTGCTAAATAAGTCTTATATTTAGCAACTTTGGGATTAAATCTTCTTTACATAAGAAGAGAAATTTCCACTTGAATTAAGCTCAGAATTCTTGGAATTTTCTTTAAGTGCTTATATTCTTGTGAATGTAATATAAGAAGTTATGTGTATTTATTTTGCACGCTTGCATAAATATTTTGTGTTATCTTTTGCGTTAGCATTCAGTTGATTTACTCGCTAGAGGTCATTGAGGTAATGCCTCAAACATTCCCATCTATCGCATTCTAGGCCCAATTTTGTCTTTGCCCTCCACTTGGTCGAGAAAAAAGTGACCTCATTTGGAGAAGCTCCATTCTTCATGGACGCACAGTCTGTTTCAGTTTTCCATATTTAAGTGTCCGTTCGCATTGCGTTGTTGTCGTGTTATAGGCGTTGCCCACTCCCCACATTTACACCCCCTCCTCCCCCTCCCCCTCCCCCTTCTCTCGTTTGCTGGTCCCTTCTTAACTTGCTTCCGCTGCTGTTCCTTGTTGTGTCCTGCCTTTATTTTGTTTTGTGTGCATGTAACTTGCTGGAAAATTAATAATAATAAAAAAGCAGCCAGAGGAAACGAACGAAAACACCTACACTGTTCGGGGGAGGGGGTGGTTGGGTGGGTGGGTGGTTAACAAATACACGCGTGACCCTATTAAATGTGTGCTAATAAAAGCTCGGGTCTCCAAATAAATGGCCATGACGACACTGAATGCTTTCTCCTCGAAATTTTCGAAGCTAAACTCATGTTTTAGGCTCTCAGCGGGCGAAGTGGGCACAGTGGGCGTGGCGTGTCTTATAAAATATCTAGAAGTGGGCGTTGCAAACCAAGAAAAATTACTTAAAAATTCAAGAGGAGTTCTGCTGATGCTGCTAACAATAATGATGATAATGATCATGATGAAAACAAAATCAACGCGCACAAAGTGATGGCTGTGGGCTGAAGGATGCAATACAAAAGCCGGGAGGGGGTCAGCAGAGGATGACGGCGGCTTCCTATTTGCGCTAAAGGTCAACAATATATATGTATTTTCTTTTTCATTTGCAACATGGTCATTTATAAAATCTGCGAGCATTATTAAACAACAAAAGCGAAAGAAAAGCGAAGGCAACCGGGAAAAGCGTTGACTGTACTATGTAAGTAGACCAGGACTTTATGTATACATATCTAAG
>SCDS01001364.1:0-11674 GCA_004149465.1 Drosophila nigromelanica | reverse complement strand
TATATATATATATATATATATAGCAAGTTTAAATTCAAGCGCTATTTAAGGTTTCAAATTAAATTTGTTTTGTGTCCAGATGCACACACAACCAGTTACAGATATAAAGAAACAAATATACAAATATAGATACATAGTTACAGATGCAAAGATACAAATAAAGAACTAAGCATTCTTATCAAGCGTTATTTAAGGATTCAAACAATAATCAGCTGCAAATACAGATTCAGAACTAAGCACTTTTAAGGATTCAAGCTGCGATTTTGATCTTTGTACTAGCGCCATCTGTCGGAGACATAGAATTTGGAAATTTCCCCCCACCATACTTATAAGAATTCTACTAACCGAAAACGTTTTAAAGCCTAATGTTTCACACCTCGCCAACATGCTAATCGATCCATTTCCTCAACCTCACCCCCACATGCCAGCCGCTGTCCTCGGCCCTTGCATCGAATAACCATTTACCCGAACCCATTACCCACAGCATACCAGAGGCATTCGCTGTTCTGCCTCATGCCTTCTATCACGCACAAAATTACCCGAAACAATTTTCCACTCAAGCGGCGCAGGCAACCAGCTAGAAAAATGCCAGCACAGCCAGACGTGAGCATTGTGGCAACGTCTCATCAAAATGGCCATAAGCGCAACGCATCTTCAGGCTGTGGTAGATGCAAATGTATCTATTAAACAGAAATCAGGCAGAAACAGCCCATAGCCCAGTGCTCTTAGCCAGCAGCCCGCAGCGCTCAGCTCGCAGCTGGCAGCTCGCAGCCTTAAGCCGCCAAGATCCAGTCGAGACTATGACCATTGCTAAGCACTTCACACCAAAGTGTCAATTGCATTTTTGTGGTTGGTCGCAAAAGGCAACTCCTCTGCTGCTGTTGCTATTGGGACCGGGCACTTAATGCAACAATAAAACAATCAAAGTGTCCAGAAAATCGATGGAAATCAAGGGAGCAGCCAGCGACGCGTCGCAACGTAAGCCAACTACAACTACAACTACAACTACAACTGCGACCGCGACTGCAACTGCAACTGCAGCTCCATCGGCTGCAACTCCTGCTCCTAGCAGCTTGGCCACTTTCAGCTCCGTTGGCTGGCAACAAATGGAAATTCAATGTGAAGTGTGCGTATCAGCGACTGTCGCTCTGCACTGCATCCAAAGACCACACACTTGACGTGGCTGCGACTCAAGAACTCTGGCAGAGACGCGGGGGGCTCAAGTTGTGCCACTGGAGGACCGCAGTAGAGCTGCCATCAAGCGGCTGAATTGAAGATCTGGCTTGGCTTTTCGTTTCAGCCACTTGACGATTAAATTGGTGATGAGACCGTGCATCAAAACGAAATCCAAAAACAAATTAAATATATGGCGAATGTAAACGTTGTACTTTGTATACAGTGACAATAGATGTTTGGGAAGTAACAATATACACATTTGAAGCTTTTAAAAATTGCTTGAAAGTTATTTAGTAATGATAACAAGAAAAATATGATGTGAATAGCTAAGCTAACTCAAAGTATGATAGCAGCTTAAAATTGTAGAAAACGGTCTAAATTATAATTGTTCTATTGGAAAAATATAGATTTTTGTAATTTGTAGGGGCGGAAAGCTAAAAATGTTCAGCTCAATTTTTAGAAAAGGCCACCCACAAGTGGGCGTGTCAATTGACTTTTTCTTGATTTTAGAGGAGATTAGGCAGTAATACATTCCAAGTTTTAAAGAGGAAGAGACAGAGAGAGAAAATGGTCAATGACAGAACAATTTAAAAATACTTAAAAGTACTTTAAATACAATTTTTTAATATATTTACGTGCCGTTTTAAAATCTCTTGGATGTTCATATAGATTATTTAATTAAAAATTCTATCTTTAAATTTTGATAAATAATAAATGAAGTTGGAATTAAACTTTAAATTTATACAAAACATGTCAAACATGAATGAAATACTTGTAAGTGGGAGTATTTAATGCTGCCAGATAGTTGTTGAATGTAACTCTCTCACTTTGTCATCTCTAATGCTAATGTAAATATTCAAAAGTTAAGCAACATTGTTATATGTAAATGGGTATCTGAACAGTTGGGCAGCTGCTTTTCACACTTGCTCCCTACTGTCTGCCGACGGGTAATGACAAGTGGACCCACTTCATCCCTGCTGGGTATGCGTTTCACGTGGGTGTTAATTACTCGTGTCCGGGCTGTGGATCAAAACTAAAAGGCAACAACAAAAAGTAGCAGCAGCAACAGCAACTTTTGTCACCGAGACGGAGACGGTTTGCAAAGTGCAATCAACTTTGCCGCTGCCCATAAAAGCTGCGCCCTGGACATTTGAACAGACATTTTGGACAGTTTGGGACATTTGTACAAGTTGAGGCGGCTTCGTGCAAAGGCGGCCGCATCCGTGACTTGATGGACGGAGCGTGCAACGGCAGCGGCGCAGTTAAGGGACATCAAACAAAACTTGAAGGGATTTGCGCCCCAAAATGGCAATGGACGGCAACTGGCAACTGAAAACTGGCAATGGGCATTGGGCAAAAAGGCAACAAGGCGAAGGAGCTTCACTCGCTTGAGCCAGAGGAGGATTGCGTTTGGGTTTGGGTTTCTCTGCTTTTCGGCATTTTCGCTTTTTGATCATTTTTCAAATGTTTGGCCCGAGCCCTGGCAGGTAGCGGGACGCAAAGAGTGCCGCAGAGCGCAGTCCGGGCAGCCAGAAGGGGGAAGATTGGGGCAGTCACTCGGCATGACAAATTGTGTGTGAGGTTCTTTGATAATTTATGGTGTAAAATGGCAAAACTAATAGTGTAGATATGTAAAGATAACCGAAGAAACTCCATAACTATGCTATTTAAGAATCCTACTGATTATATCTGTCCCCTAAATACTTAATGTTTATGGTGTGCAGAATTTGCATTTGCAATTTCAATCGTAAAAAGACAATTTCCATGCAATCTCATGAAAACTTAGGCAAATACCATTTTTTTTTTGCCAACTTCTTCCGCTTGAATGCACTCACATTAACATTCACAATTCATGCAGATGTCATTTTTGCCGCGATTCGCCATAGCATAAGCTAAGTACTTTCTGGTATACCGCTCCCATTCCCCCGTCTCCGACGTTTACTCAGGAAATTGCTACTCAAAATGCCGCGCGTATTTCCGTCATATTAGAAGCCACAACTTCTATTCAGAGTGTCAGACGGCAGGTGAAGATCGCTGAATGGTCTCTAATAGAGCATGGTCCGAAACCGAAGCTAAACATCATTTCCCTTTCAGCGAACGTTGCAGAAATTGAAATGAAAATTACAAAAAAAAGACGCGAAATCGAAAAATTGTCCGTCCAGAACCAAGTCCAGAACCAAGTCCAGAGCCAACACTTGACTCGAGTGAAGCGTAAGACAATTTACCAACTAAACAACTTCATCTGTCCGGGGCATTAAATGTATTTCTATATAGAGGCAAGCGGAGCTTCTGGGCGTATCTCTCTCTTTCGTTTTCTTTCTATCCATCTCTCTCTCTCACTCTGTGGCTGGCATTGGCCGCTGGGCAGTGTGCTGGAAGATTGACACAAACCAATTAACATTTGTGCCTTTTATTTCCATGTCAGTTGGGGTTTTTTGGCCTATGCTTTGAATTTATCGCACGTTTGACTGCGTTTACCAGTCAGATCTTGACTTTAACTACGTTTTGCGCTTAGTTCAGCTAAGATAGATAGAGAGGGAGAGAGAGAACAGCACAGGGGGGAGAACGAGAGAGAAAGGGTGCTGATGTACCTGAGCCTAGGCAATATTTTTTCCAAATGTTTTGCTGTTGCTGCTCAGCTCAGCTTGCCACTAAAAAACGTAACTTTGTTGCCCGTCAAAGGCTCTGTGCTCTCTGTGGCCCGAGTCCAGGCTAATCCATTTATCTATGCACATAACTCTTAAAATAGCCTGGAAAATTGCGCAGGGCCAACTGGCCAAATACTAAAAGACGTTTAAAATGCACTAATTACCCATGCCGAGCCAAGAATGAAATCTTTTTATGCAGATTACAAGACCAAGAACTGAGCCCGCTCAGTTCATTTGCCCGGCTACAGCCGACACTTTGATGTCCATTTGGAAATTTGTGCGCTTATCTGGCGGTCAGGCGGCTGCCAAGACGACGCGACGCTCAAGACAGGATAGGACGGTGCTCTGGACAGGCACAGTCCAGGCACAGTCCAGGGCCAGGGCCAGGGCCAGGGACAGGACAGGCGAGCGAAAAGAAATTGAGCGTAAGGCAGGCAGCCAACAGTTGGAAACTGGCCAGATAAGCAAGCGGCAGCTGCTGCAGGGGTAACAAGGAAGGGGGAAGGGGGGTGGGCGTCGAGGTGACGGCGTACCAGAGTGCCGGATCTTAGCACACACAGCTGGCTAATTAAAATTTAAAAACTATGCAAAGTTTTGTAAGCAAAAGTTGCAAAATTGTTGCACAAAATGTTAAGTAGACAAAGTGCTGCAGACATAATGAGTGAGCAGATAGCAGAGGGCAATCCGAAGTGCCTGCGATTGAGAGATTCAGACAGAGGAGAAACTATAAACTAAACGGATTACAGGGCTTTTGAGCTGCTAATTGAATATGAAAATGCAATGTTACAAGTTGAACACTCGACATGTAATATAAGAAATTCAAAGAAAATAAAAATTTAACTCGATTAAGTTAAGAGTCAGTGAGCAAAATAATAATAGTATTAAATTTGACTTTGTCTAAAGTGTTATGTAAGCAGCAAACTGTTAAAAGTCGGTTAACAGATTGCTATTAATTTAATAAATTTATCTTTATTTTATAGTTAAACTAAACTCTCTCTATTTTTTTTGCTTTTCAATAGTCTTGTTTTTCTATGCCAATCCTGAAAAGGCTATGGCTCAACCTGAACACTGAATATATGTTTATAACAAATTAATCAGAGATAATAAATAATATACCACGTTTATATAAAATTAAAAACCCACAATTTTTTTATACGTTAATATTATACTTTCCATATTAATTGGTCAATAAATAAAATTAATAAATTTGCTCTAAAGGGAAATCATAACTTAATAAGCATATCGTTTCATTAGATTATATTAAATTTATTTGTTTTATTTGGTCTTTTATTAATAAGCAAAAATATATATATTTTCAAAAATATGACGTCCTACACAACTTTACAGTAGATGTTTGGTATATGTAAAGTTGTCATGTATGTAGTTGTATAGTACAGAGTTTTAATTTTTTTTTAAATTTGGCTTATCTTATTAAATGTTATTTTGCTTTCATAAATAGTAAATAATTTGTATATTTTATGATTTCAGGTAAGACCAGAAAACTCTAGCGGAAACAAACGCAGTAAGCTACATCATTTTACTGCACTATACTTTGTCGCATCAAAATTGATTTGAATTTTGTATTCTTTTGAATTGCCTCAGTTAAAAGTTTTGAAAATTTGATAAGCACTTTGTGCATCTCACAGATATTTCCCTTCAGTTAAATGCATATTCCCCAACAGAAAATTCGCTTTCGTCTTAGTTTGATTTTTTTCTGTTCGTTATTTCTGTTTATGCTTCTGCTGGCATTTATTATGCATAAGCAATTTGCATATTTATAGTTTGGGGGGTGCTTAAAATTTTAACAACTCTCGCCGCACTCACATGCAGCCGGGTTGAAACTTTTATGCAGCATCGGCCATATAGAGCAATAACTGAATAATTTCATTAAAGCGAATTGCAAATATTGCCGTATAGCAAAACATTAAACTCAATTTTCCGCCCACTCGGGGGCTGGCGCCGGTCATTCAAACTGCTGCTGCCCTTTTGCAACTTGTCTCTAGTTCCACTGCTTCTTCTTCTTTTTTATTATTATTATATTTTTTAGTTTTTGCTTCCTTTGCTACTTGTAAATTATGCAAAAGGCTTTGCTAAATTGCTGCCAGCTGCCGCTGCCGCTGCTGCTGCGCTTCTTTTTTTTTTGCACCATCCGCTGAAAAGGATGCGCCAATGGAGCAGCTCGCGGGAGCAGCCCAAGTCCAACCCAACCCATTTAATTAGCCATTAAGTTTTATTGCTCGCAATTTTGTTTAATTTGCTTTAAATACAGCGAGCAAAAAGCGCACGCCAACTGGCTGGAAAAAAAATACAAGTAGCTGGCAAAGAAGCAGAGAAAAGGAAATAGTCTTGTAACTGGTTAGGTGGGTGGACAGTGGATGCTCCGCCTCGAGCTGATGGCTTGGCAAGCCTTGCGCTCTGGTCAAATGGCCAAGTGCCGCTGGCGTTTCAGCGCGAAAAAAAAAACTGGATCAAACGGGGCAAAAACTAAAAGTAGTGCAGTTTTAAATGTAGAACAATGTAAAGTGTACTTTTATTGCTATAAGAATTGCATAGCTGAAGTTTTTGCTATGAAAAGTCAAGGGGTTGATTGTTGGAAGCTACGATTATGCAATATAAATTAGTATGAAGTCAAGCATTATATATATTTAACTTTAAAATGTTAAGATATAAAGAAGCTTTTAATTATTAAAAAAGTGTTCAAACAACAAACTCGCAGCAGAATTAAAACCAATGAAATGTGCAATGCAATTTTCAATTTGTAGCCAGCATATCCACTAAACTTCTTGCCCATCGGAATTACTATCACAAAAAAAAGACACAATGAGTTAAAAAAGGGCGCATTCCAAAACGTGAAATGCATTTTGCATGTGTGGGGAAAATTGGATTTGCACGCGCGCATTTTGCAATAAGCCATAAAATTTAATTTGATTATAAAAGTTTATACAACAAGGCAGCCAAAAAGCTAGCTACTGCCACAGCAACAACAACAATTCGTAGTACCCACATATACATACATATATTTAGTAGTAATAGTAAAAGGCAGCACAAAAAATTGTGGGGCAGGGGGAGGAATTGCATATGCTGACTGACAGGCAGCAGCAATTTGAATGCAAAATGCGCATTTGGCCCAATGGGCCAGCATCAGCAGCAGCAGCGGTAGCAAAAAGTAGGAATTACAGGACAAGCAGCAAAAGGTAGCAACAACAACAACAACAACAAGAGAAACTGCAAACTGGTACAAATTGAAAAAGGCAAAATTGCCTCAACTAAAATGCAAAAGGACATTTGCTGGCTTTGGGAGAGCATATTGCAAATGCGCATTGCGTTGGCCAAGCTGCAGCAGCAGTAGTAGCGACCCAAGAGAAAATAGATGGCTTGAAATGGGTGGGTAGCTGGTTAAAAATTGCACTTTCTGGCAACGGCAAAAGAGCAACTCCTGACGTTTTGCTAACTTAAGGGATTTTCATTTTATTTATGCCACTTAAGTATGCTGTATACTTTTAGCAGGCACTTTTCCTAACAGTTGCAGTCAAATTTTGAGATAATTGCACAAAGACAAAAGGTCATGGAAATCTGAGAATACTAGCAATTTAAATTGCAATATTGTATTTTCATCTATTTTCATTATATTTATTTATTATTTTTGTTGTTGAATATATTGATTATATATTTATAAATTTATTGAAATATAAAAGTATACAGTTCTTTTTGGTTTTATAACAATATCCATTTTAAATGTATGTCAATAAAAATTGGGATATTAGATATTTTTTAATGTTAGAATATGAATACAATTAAATATGGAATATTTGAATTTATATAATATTTTTGTTTTTATCATATCAAAGAATATTGCGTTTCTTGCTTTTAAATGTTCTTTATTAATTTATTTGAATTAAATGAAAAATTTAAAACAATAGAGAAATTTACCCAAACCAAAATCTAGCAATTCAGTGCATTAAAACTATGCGCATTAAGCATACGCCTCGGGTGCATTCGAGCACTTTCAAGTAATTTCTCAAATGTTTTCGGTTCATTTACCTGTTAGATAGGCCAAAACAAATGATAAATATCAAAGAGGCAAACAAAAAGAGGCCCTAAAAGCCAAACATAAAACAAAAATGGCAAAAGAAAAACCTTTTTGTGCATTAGAATAGCAGTTCGGAACGCTGGAGGAGTTGCCTACAGCCTGTTGCCCAAGAGACCTCAACAATGACTTTGTTTGGGTCGTCGCTCACATGCTTATGAGCATTTAATTAAATGCAAGAACAAGGAGACATTGTTGAGGCAGCAGCAACAGCAACAAACCGAAACTGCATACTTAATGAAAAGCAGCTGCCTTTTGGGCTGCCCCAAGAGTCCCAAAAGTTGCTAATTAAAAAGGCAAACAACAGCAGCAGCAGCAGCAACAGCAACATCAAGCGCAACAGCATCAGGAAGCAGCTAGCAACATCAAGATGCCGCACGAACCGAAACGTAGTCCAAGGCGAATGTTGTTAACCTTTTCTGCAGTAGCAACAACAACAACAAGGAGCTGCTGCTGCTGCTGCAGTTGCTGCCCGTCTTTGACAAGCCAAGGAGCAAACGCTATCACCAGGGACCAAAAAAAACAAAAAACAGCAGCCGCAGCAACCGCCTAACGATCAATAGAACAGAAGCGAGCTGTGAGCTGAGAGGATGAAGCAGTTGCATGCAGCAGCAGCAACAGCAGCAGCAACAGCTTCAACAAAACGCTGTTGCTGCAACATTTTCGTGCAGTTGACATTCGTGCCAAGTGGCAGCAGCAGCGTCGGCAACTGTTGCAAGTTCTTAGAACGCGCCACATGCTGCGCCACGTTCCGCATCATCATCATCATCATCAAAAGCATCATTGTCATCATCATCATTATTTTTGTTGTTGTTGCTTTTGGTATTGAACTTGAATTTTAAGTGCTGCTGCAGCGTAGGAAGAACAACCTCTTAAAGTATAGGGTTAGATTCGAGGGCAGCTACCGTTGATTGAATATGAGAGTTGGCTGCTGATCAAAAACTCCATAACAGCTGCCTAACAGCGAGCACTTAACAGACACAGTTTGAGATGCACTGGCCACATTGGCACCAATTGACACTTGGCTAGCAGAAAAACGAAAAAGAAAAACTGCATCATAGAAATGCAAGCACAACTATTTAATGTCACTTTGGCACTTCCTTAAAAGTCCGCGTAGCGTCTCCTGTCGCCAAACAGGCAACAAAAATATTTTCGCAACGTCTTTTTGTGCGCTAAGAATTTCTAATTAGTGGCGCCATATTGTAGACTCCAATGGGTGTCGTCGTCGTCGTCTGTTGACGCCAATCACTGGCTGTGCCTGCTGGACATGCTGGCTGATTCTCTAACTGTTGTTGTTATTGCTACAAAAGGCATTGACGGCGACGAGCAGCTCCATGTTGCCCGACTCTCGAGTCCCCGAGTCCCCGTGTTCCGAGCTGCCGTCGCGGTTGCAGCGCCGAGTCGGGAGCTTGTTTGTTGCCTTAATTCGACGCAAATATTTTACAGGCTGCCTCGGCTGCTAATTACGTTAAACATATTGTGTGACACGCCCCCAAAACGCCTTCGTCGCGCGAATTGCCTTAGTGCAAATCAGTATTTTTTGTTGTGTTTTTGTGTTAATTAATTTCTGTTAGGGCAGTTAACAGCTGCAGCTGTTAGCTAACAGAACTGCAATAATTTTACAGGTTGCCTCAGCTGCTAATTAAGTTAAACCTGCGTGAGACGCCCCCAAAACGCATTCGTCGTGCGAATTGCCTAATGTAAATGAGTTTTTTTTTCTTATTACATGCCATTATGTTAATAGCTGTTAGCTAACAGAGCTGCTTCTGAATTATCAATTTAAATTATTATAATAAACACTTTTTTTTATAAATAGCCAGCTCAATTGCTGGCTGCTTCAAACTGAAATTATTGCCAAATCAAGCACTGAAATCGTTAAATAATCAACGTTTTATAAACCTTTTTCTTTGTGCACTTTTATTTATTTATTTTTGTTTTTGTGGCAACTACGTGATTACAAATTCATCTCAAAGTCTCAGCTCATAAATCTCGCGTGCTGCAAATCTCACTGGCCAATTCTCTTATTTCATTTCCATTGTTGCTATAAAGCTGTAAAGACAGCCGCAGACTTTTGGAGTCGCCTATCAAGTGCCGCGCATCGCCAACTTGAAGGCAAAGTCAAGAAACGTAAGCGTAAAGGGTAAAGGAAACCTTTCGCATTTGAATCTCAATCCCAAATCACCAGCGCAATCCCTTAAACCTTTTGCTTGATGTTTTGACCCTTTTCAAGATGTTGTCTTCATTGCGTGCCTGGCTTAGAAGAATAAGGAAGCTGCGGAGAAGCCTCTCGCAAAATGCCATGGCCTCAGATTCAGACTTTTTTCAAAACTTGACGAACGAAATCGCGATAATAAAATTTATTTGCTGTCTTTTTGCTTCCTCCCCATTATCCACACCCCTCTCCCTCTCTCTGTCCCTCCCGCATCCTTTCTGGCGTCTCTATCTGTGCAGAGGGCGCTAAGCGTGCCTCATAATTTATTATTTATTTTCAGTTTTTTAGGGCAATTTTATACGAAAGACAGAAACAGATAACAAATCGCATGCCCAAGAGAAACAGCTTTACAGTTTAGTTTCCACTTACTTACACTGGACTTATAGGCATCTTACAAATAGTAAAATTATGTTATGCATTTCCATAATTTTTTCTGACCGTTTCTATATCAGCGATATAACAAATATACATATTCATAATATTCCATGACATTTTAAATTTGTCATTATCAACACACGTTATTCACGAAAATGATTTCTGTAATCTTGCGGCTGTATGTTAATTGTGTAGAAAAGCAATGCAGACCCCTCTATGCGAATCTCATAAATTCAAGTAATGTCTGCAGACTTTTTGAGTTTTTGATGATGTGTGTGTGTGTATAATTTAAAAATTGAATATAGGTAAGTGGGTCTCATTCACACACACTCTCTTATTTTCTCTCTCTCTCTTCTTTTTTCGCTCTCTTACCCTTTTACTCTTTCTCTCTCTCTCTCTCTCTGACTGTCGTGCTCTCTCTCCTTCTCTTACTCTCTATCTCCCTCTCTCTCTCTCTCTCTCTTACTCTCTATCTCCCTCTCTCTCTCTCTCTCTCTCTCTTTCTCTTCCGGTCACTCTCCTTCTCGTACTTTCTCTCTCTCTCTCTCTCTCTCTCTCTCTCTCGGTCACTCTCCTTCTCTTACTTTCTCTCTCTTTCGTCTCTCTCTCTCTCTCTGTGATATATATTGACGCGTCGATGATTATAAGGATGTTTTAACAAACCGGGAATAACAACAGTAATCTAAAGTATTTACCAGTCAGCTAATAGAGCCTTGATCTAAAACAGTCTTAGTATCACTGCTTTGCACACTTTTCTCACAGCTACTGCCCACGCCTCCTCGCTTCACCCCCCTGGTCTAATACGGGCATAATCAACCGCTTAAATGCCACAACGTAATTAACATTACACTCAATTAACATTTTCTGTTGGCAACTGTTAACAGTTAACCGCTGTTGTCGCCTCTCGCATGCCTGTTAAGCGAGCTTCTCAGCGAGGTGCTCTTCTAGTTTGTAGGCTCGTTTGCTGCCCACACAGCAGCTGCTGCCAAGGAGCAGCCAAGTCAATAAACGCGTTTATTGTCTTACCCAAACACCAGTCCCCCGCCACGCCCCCAGACCACAGCCCCCTGAGCACTTCCTTCCACTCATTCGGCTTGTGTACATTGTCTGTGTTGGTGCCAAGAAAAATGTTGCTGTCGCGCCAACGTTTGCCATTGTCGTCGTTGTTGTCGCTGG
>SCDS01001363.1:0-25827 GCA_004149465.1 Drosophila nigromelanica | reverse complement strand
CAATTTGCAAGCAGTTTCAAATGCATCTAAATACTCAAGGCTATGACGGGGCAGAAGGGACCCTAATGAGAAATAGTCATAAATGTGCATAAATATTAAGAAATATTTAAACATTTATAATATAGTTTTGGGCATATATTAAATCAAATCAAAAATTCGTCAATTGTTACGGCAAATCACCACATATGACTGCAAAAAAGTTAGTTCTTGGCACTCTACAAAAGCACTCTCAGTGTCAAAACGGAATGCGTAAAGTATAAAATAAAATGGAGTTGGAAATTGAATTTCGAAATTTTGTGCTCCGCACGTTTGCAACTATTTGTACAAAATTCGCTGGCAACAACAAACAGACAAAAAGTTGGCAAATATTTTGAGTGACTCACGAATAAGTCAGTTTAAGCTGGAACTGAGTTGGCCAACTGGCTGCTGTGTTGATTTTCACAAACAGCCATGGCAACACACACACACACACACACACACACACACATTAATACCCTATAAACACACATACATTATGAAAATACAAATACAAATGCGTGGGAGATTAGTTTGCACTGCGCACAACTTGTAATCAGCTGCAGCTGCGAATTTTAGTGCCTGCCACTTTATGTTGCCCACTTTGTGGTATAGTGCGGAAATTAGTTGACGGTGCCGTAAAGCTTTCCCGCATTTGCGCATTTTAAAGTCATCAAAATTGAATGCCTTTTCCTCGTGCCATCTACTCGCTGGTGATGATAATACGCTGCCGCTTTATGCCCTCTGAGTGAATCGTTTCTCTTGTTATTATACCCTGTAACTAGCACATCCTAGAAAAAAGCATATGCGTTCCTCAAAAAAAATATTTTTCTTTAGGCAACAGTCAAGTCTCTGACACGATGATAAGATATTTTGGTGCTTAGCTTCTCTAGTGCATGTCAAATACAATAGTTATTGTGACGAGTATCTACTAGTCGGGCACTTATGACTAGTGTACTACGCTAGCCAGTTCCTTTTGTTGTTGTTGTATTTGTTGTCCTGGGCCATTGATGAGCTGTTGTTCTTTCATTTCCATTGTTGCTGCATGCGCCACAAAACGACACTTGAGACCAGTTCCGTTCCGGTCCTTTGCCCATGTTTGCTTACATTTGAATGTTTTCTTTGCACCGCACCGCAAAACTCCCGCTCCCGTAGAAGAATATCAAGCACTTTGTTATGGCTCTTTTGGGCAAAGCTAACAGCGCCGAGTTAATTTAATTCCGTGTTCCCTCTTAATTGAGTGGCTGGTCAAGCCTCTGTAGTATACGAGTAAATGGAATCGAAATGTAGCAGAAAAATGTTGGATTAGGAATTAGTTTGCTTGATCTTCATCGGGGCATGGTGCAAATGTACTTAAAGCTAAGCTTGCTGCTGCTTAACAGGCCTCTTATTGGGTATTTGGCCTTTTGCACTATTTCCTTGATGTGTTTCTGTAGATAATCTTATTTAGAATACAATTTCAATTCGAGCGGTAAACAAAAAGCAAATGTTACTTAATTTTGAGTGAGTTATGACTAAACACTCGAATTTTGGCACTAGAGCAAAGATAATAATGGGTTCTTCAGTTTTACGAAAGGCAACATAAACTTATAATTTAATTACCTTTGGCTAGCCCATTTAAATTCGGTTATTTTCGGTTAGGTGATTCAGCACTTAATTAGGGCTAAGCGTGACTAGAGACCTATTATTTTATTTATTATTTATAATACACCAGTGTTATGATATTCTATATTCATTAAAGTAGGAATAATAATAAAACCTTACAATCTTACTTATTTTTATACAACAGTGTTTTTTTTATCATTCATAAATAATCCTGCCATCCTGCATTGTTGCCTTTTATTTTTTTTGTCTAATTCTACACTTCATTACTCTGACTTAGTTTTTCTTTTTCTTTTCGACTTTGATTTAATGGCCGCAGTTTAGGAGTCATGAAGTCTTCTAATTTATTAATTGGGTATTATATATAGAAAATTATACATTAGCTAAGCGCACACCACTTTTACACACGCGCACACCTACAATACTAATAAAAAAAACTGACAGCTATATATGAATGTACAGAATGCGAAAGAAAACTATGTAATAGAATCCTGTGCACGTGGCGTAAGTTTAAGTATAAATTACTATAATAAATATAAGCTCAGTCATCGACCAACAATACTGACAAGTACTAAAGCAACAACAACAACAACTACTAAAGGGAACGACAAAAACAACAATGTGCTTACGCACAAGCGCCTTTCGTAAAATGGTTTCAAAACAAAAAGGCAACGGAAACTGTTGTACAACGGACAATGAAAATGAAAAGCGCTCAACAAAAAGCACAGAAAACAACGAGCAAGAAGAAGTGAACGATTTTCAATTCGGGCGTGAACCGTCGTAAGTTTTATACGATGTGAAAATTAAATTTTCGCATGTCAGCGTTGAATTAATTCCAATTTTTACTGTTCGCGTAATGAGAAAGTTTCCCAGAACGCAGACATTAACGACCCTCAACAGGTGCTACCTACACAAACATATAAGCTCCGAATTTCGCCTGCTCATACTTAAGTATTAGCGAAAATACCATTGGAGTAGCATAAAACTTTTTTGATTCATAATTTTCCATTTTAATAAGTAAGCACTCTTGTCTTTAAATTGCCACAAAACTGTTGTATGATATAAAAAGGATTCATTTTTGTAACTTGGTTAAATTAATCAGAATGTGAATTCTGTAGAAAGCCGCTCAAGGCTTCAATTGCAATTTCTCGCGTAGTTTCATAAACATTACGAAATATGAGAACTGGTCGGCAAATTGCATTTTGGCATGCCTGATGCCAATTTACCACACTTGAACTTTGGCCTTTCGCTGCCACACTTCACAGAGCCGACTTGAGGCTCAATGCACTTTATTTTTATGTGGCCCTTCTGGTGTCATCGACGTAATAAGTTTCAATTTCAATTGTCCTTAATGCGCCAGCAACAAAAGGACAACCGCCTGAGCACAAAGAGCAAGTCGGTAGCAAATGGCAGTTAGTCCTGCACTCTCAACCATAACCATAACCACTTCCTTCTTTGCATTTGAGTATATTTTTTATTAATAACACCAGCGACAAAGTGTTTTTTACTTGTTTTTCTCTGCCCTTGCTCTTTAGCCAACAGTGTGTATGGGTATGACAAATATGCATGCTCGAGGTTTTGGTCTTTTAGAAGATAACAAATAAAATATTTTTAGAAATTATGAAATGTGAATTATTGCTGGGTATCAATAAATTTAAATTTTAATATTATTAGTATTTTATGTTGCTGTTATTTTATTGTGTATCTCCAGAACGTGCACTCCCAAAGACTCTTTGTTGTTATGCTTTATTTCCTTTTCCACAAAGAAAAGCAAAGCATGAGAACTCTTTTGGCCATATAGTTTGGTTAAGTTCCTGCGCGTACTGTTTAAAAAACAACAAAAAACGAAAAAAGTTCTAGTAATATTATTTTTGGACAACTTTTATGCTGGCTTGGCGCCCATTGCCTGTGGGGATTTTTAAATTTGTTTCCAACTTTGTCCGTGAAACATTTTATTAATAAATATATGCGAGTTGCCAACGAAGCAGTATTTGTTTTTTGGGTTCATAAATAGACCGGAAATGTTGTAATGGACGGTCAAGGAAGTGGAAAAGTTTCTTTCGTTTTGTGCGGAAAAGGTTTGCAAATACTAAAATAGTTAAAGTTACTAAATAGATCGCTTTAATGATAGAAAGATAGAATTGCCAGGCAATTGAAACTTAGAATTTCAATAAAATTAATTTTCTAAAATATGCTGAACAACTAAAACAAATTGTCGAAATTAAAAGTTGACACAAGATTTCTTCACTTGACTACACAATTTGCCAAGCAAATTTTAGGAACTTAGCAACACAACACGTAATCAAATTGTCAACAAATGGATTTCTTCAGCCTGGCACGTGACCAACGTGACCCTGGCCCAATAGGCTCTCATTTCGCAGCTCGCAGCCACTTGTACGCTGAGGCGTCTTCATAATTTCCAAAGCAATGCGCACTGCATATCAAATAGTTTGCCTTTTGTTTGCTTTTCGAAACTTCTATGACTGCCTGACTGCCTGGCTGGCTCGCTGGCTGCCTGGCATACGGAGCGTATGCGCATTTTAATGCCAACAGGCAACGGGTTTCGGAGCAGCTGTCGAAAGTTTACACAGCCTGTCAATCAGCGCATCGATCGAGTGTTGACTGTCGAATTAAGTGCTCAACTTGCTGCCTAATTGAAATTGATTGTGTGCACAATTTGCATGTTTTTATACTCCGTACATATCACAGTATCTAAAAACAAGGTATCATATAGTTGTTGATACAATGTACTCCTCTCCTAATAAAATATCAATAAAAGCGCTCCAAGATCATTTCTAATATTTTATGATTTGTTTATTTTATTTCTTTTGGAATAACAAATAGTCGAGACCTGTCTTTACATATGCAGATATGTTGCCTTCATATAAAACATTGGTGTCTTTTTCATTGCAACTACAGGGTATAATTTAGTCAGTATAGTTTATTTTAGTTCTCGATACTCTTATCTGGGTTTTATTAACGGATGTTCTGGCAAATAGAATATGCATTTGCATTTAATCGAAAATTTGTAGAATGGGTAATATGAATGCTAAAGAAATGGATACACAAAATAATCCATAAAACAAAAGAGGATAATTATTCAGTCTGTGAAAATAATTAAAAATAATAATTTTCAACAGCTTGACCATAATAAAGTCCTTATCGCGAATTTTTTAGCCCGCATACGAAAAAATAAACCTCCATGAATATCGTGTCGGGTTTAATATGTAAATCTCGCATATTATGAGCTGCCCAGTTTTCGATTGCAATGACCGTATAAAATAGCCAAGTTTGCGTAATTTATGAACAAATTTGACTTTTGCTCGTGTGTGTTTTTACGCCCCATCTATTAAATGCTTGCATTTAATTTGAGTTGGCCCGGCTGAACAATTAAGTGAGCTTGCCTATACAAATTACTCCACATAAATTGTATTAATTGTCTGTGGGCACCCACAATGTCCCGCCTTTTATATGTCATGAATGATAAGCAGCTTAATTATGGCTCCGGGAAATTTATTCAGTTATTTATACGCCTATTACACAATAGCTGTCATTTTATACATATGCTACCGGAAACCATCTTTTTGACTAAATGTACTTTTTCCGTTTTTTTTTTTTTACCAGTTTTCAAAATAAAACAAACAAATTTTTAGGGTGCCGAAAATTAATAACTAATAAATAACAAGTGAGACGGCGCTACTCAGGGCCGGCCGACTAGTAGATACCCTGAGCACTGCGATCTGTCTTTATAAACATTTCAACCCGTTTGCAATGATAAATATATACACAAATTCACGTACAACACACACACACACAAATGCATGCCGCACGCACTTCACTTGGCGGCTGCGATTGCTACCACTATAGTTTTACAGTTTTATCAGTTTTCATACTATATCAGTTTTACATACTTAATATTAATACTTACAATAATTTTCTAAACCCAAAAATCGTATCTAAGACAATACAACAGTTTTCAAGAACGAAACGGTACTTTACTCCAACCACATTCCATCAGAGGCACTTACCTTCACAACAATACTCGAGTTGGTCCCTGTAGAGCTATTTGGGTTGCCCTCGCTCTATTACCAAAGCCAAAGAAAAAGGAATACAAAACTTTATGCCATTAAGATTCACTTTGGAGCATCGTGAGTGTATGCTCATGTCTGGGGCAGGTGTTTTGTGTATTTGCTTGTGGCACGAAGGTTTGTGCCACCTTTAATGCACTTTTATTAATAGGGCACATTTATTATTGCGATAATTTTCGCCAAATGAATAGCACAGCAATTCAACCATTTATTTATGGAGGCAACTTGCCATACTTCCCAATTTTTGGCTGATTTATGACCCAGCTTTTTGGACCAAGCCACAAATGTGTTGCCATGTTGTGTTGCTATATTCGCACCTCTCGGTGCGTGCGATTTATATTAACCGTCAGGCACGAATGCAATCAATAGTTGCCAAATCAGCAGTTTTGTGCTCTTGTTATTGTTATTGTTGTTGTTTGCTGATTGCTCGTTGCTGGTTGCTGGTTGCTGTTGGCTATGTCGTTGGTACAGTTGTGCCAATATTTGTCTCGAGAGCGTACAGTGGAGTTGGGCGCGTGTCGACAAAACCGAACTTTGTGCGCATTCGTGTTGATTAGAGCCACGTGACATATCAATTTTTTCTTGGTTCGTATTCACCAGCCGCTCATCTCGTATTTGTTCTGCGTGTGTTTGTTTACATGCAGCACGGACTGTGGCCATAACAATAGCATTACAATTCAGTTAAATTTAGACGAAGAGCGTAAATAGAAGTAAATGTTGCTTGTTGATAACAATTTTAAATAAATTTTGTGGCACGTGCATGTGATACGTGCTATTATTATATATGGAAACTTTTCATATGCATCTTTTATCAATTGGCATTGCCACGCAACTGGCCGTGTAAGTGCAGCCGGCTTGGAACTGGACGGAAACATGGCCATTTGGCTGGTGCCTGCTGCGGCTAGGGGCGGCAACTCCTGCGGCTGCTTATTTATTTAAGACTGTCATTAAGGTGCATGCACGACCGAGCTTACAGTTTATGGACTGAGGCAACGACTTCGAGTTGGTTTCAACCAGCACGAACAGCAGCAGGAAGCAGCTGGCCCAAGTTAGCCCCTGCCCGGCACCCGGCACCCGGCACCCGTCTCCCGCATAACTCATTCGCTTTCATATTGTCTAGATATCTTTAAGCCGCCACCAGGCAGGGCATAGAATGTGAGCAAGGCACCGTCTGGGTAAACATTTTTAATGCAAGGTAAAATTAAAATAAAATAAAAATGCAACACGAGCCCCAACATCTACAATTTCATTAAAGTAATAAATTGCACGTCATTTGAGTTACCTGCGCCCCGAGGATGAGCTCAGGTGAAATGTGCTTTAGGAAATTGTCCGTAAAATGACACAGTTAGGGGCCTCAGAAATGATTAAAGATTTACATCCTGGGTGAGCTGTCAATCGTCAACTACAGTGCACAAATAAGGTCCTAACTGACACTCAGAGTTAACAACTAGGACAGATCACAAAAATCAATAGGAGTATAATCAGAAAGATTGAGAGATATCAAACAATGGTAAAGCTTAGAAAAACATATGTAAATTAAAATTGTTTTAAGTGATAGTTAATATGATAGTTAGTTAGTATTTTATAACATTTTATCACGTGGCAGAAAATAATTTAGATAGTAATACAAAACATGTGAAGAATAGTAGAATAGAAAATATAAATTGCAATGAAAGTTAAGTTAAGCAATTGAAAATACCCTGAGCAGTATTATATCCAGAAAATGCATCCAGAAAATGCAGCAAGTGTTGAAAACAACTAAAGTTCTTAACTATTATCTGTGATCTGACTTTCATAACTCATCGTGATTTGTGTACCCACAGCAGGCATAAAAACTCATTTACCAACTGCATTTTAATCAGCATTTGTGTGCTCTCAAATCTTTGCGCATTTATTTCATAGCAACGTGGAAAATTCCACTCGTATAATTGGGTATTATAACGTAGCCACGCCCGCCAGTTGCCGCCCACATTGCTTGAATGCATTAATGAAAGCAAACCTCTTGCAAAAGATAACAAAGCAACCTACAAGGCTGCTGCCATAGACATTTCCCAGTTTTCAGCAACAACAACAACAACAGTCTCACAAAAGATGCCATGCGAACCGTTAGCTAATGAATTTTAATTACGTAAATAAGTTTGCTTGGGTAGCTGCTGCCCACGCGAAGCAGTTGTTTTGCCGCCCCAGTTAAACGCACTTTTTGTCATTAAGTGCTAAAAAAAACGAACAAAGATACGGAAGAGAAACTTAACAACAACAATAAACAAGAAGCTCAGGACAGCACTTATAGGGACATGTTTAATCAGATTCAGATTGCTTGTGGCAGCAGGAAACGGAAATGATTTTCGCTGTCCCAAAGACAACTTGAAAATGGCTTATAATGCATTAATTAAGTATGAAGTATGTTTGGCGCTGATGAGCTTCTACTACCACCGGCAAATTGCGCATACGCCACGTCGTACAGTGCCAAGCAAGTATTTAATTGGTCGCATGTGAACTTAATGTGCCATTTCACTGTTCTCTTCGGCATTCGGGCCTGACTTTATTAGTAAGCCTGTGCTCGCGTGTCGATACACAGGTGTAAATTTGTTACCTGTGTTATTCATTTTATTTTCCACTCGAGTGCACCTCGTTTTTGCCATTTGGCTCCGGCTCATTTTTGTTTGTCAGGTTTAATGAGCCGCATGCAAAATTTATTTAATAACCTTGCCACGCAAAATTCACTTCGTTTTATGGGTGCATTAAAATCGACGCTATTAAACAAGGCAAGTGTGAGTAGCCTCTGATATTTTTAATTTAGTTTATGTAGTTTTTGACTACCACAAAACTTTTATGTTATTCCCACTAATTAAACATTCCAGTAGGAATGAATAATAAATCATTTTTGGCTTTCATGATTGCCATTTTTAATATTTTATTTAAAATTTGAAGGTATTCAGCGAAGGTAAATTGAAAATTCAATTAGTAGCTCACTATACTATTTAATATAAAATATGCATAAAATTTAAATTTGAGAAGGATTTTAAACCACTGCAATTTTTAAACCACACATTTAATCTACCCTGACGTACGTTATATTATAATATTTGTTTTATTTTTTTGCAAATTAAATAAACATTAAATATACTTGACAGCACTTAAATCAATTAAAGTTGCAAAGTGTTGGCCATAGTGACGGTAATGTGTGTATTTTAAAATATGCACAGTGAAAAAATTTTACACGTCTAGTTTTGACAAGTAGTGTTGTAAAAAAAAAAAGAATGATTTAATGCCTTCGCCCGAGCACTTTGGGCAGCTGCAGAACCATCGCAGGAGCTAAGCTCGCCACTTGACACCGGCAAAGCCATCAGCAAAATGTGACCAGCCCTGTTTCACCTGCCACGCCCTGTACATCTGGCTGTCCACCACCCACCTGACTGCCTGAATGACTGCCGGTCTGCCCTGTCAGTTGGCCACGACTGCGGCCACAGCTCACCGAAGCAACCTTGCAAAATGCACAATACAACACCATTTTTCAGGCCACAAAACTGTTTCTGTTTCTGTTTCGATTTCGCTCGTTGTTGTTGTTGCTGTTCTTGCTACTTTTACTGATAGTGCTGGGCAAAAGGCCTTACGTGTCAATTTATTATAACTTATTCAAGGCCAACCATTTTGGTATCTGCGTGAAAAGTGCCATAAAATGAAAGCTGACCCAGCCAAAAGCAGCACATAAAACGCATAGCTTACTAGCCCACTATACTGATATCCTATGTCCGAACTAAAATAATACACAAGATACAATTATTGGCTTAGAGCTTAACATATAAACATATTGTATAGGGTATCCCATTGGGTAACCGCCGTTGCATTTGAATTTCCACTTGCTCCATTTAATGCATGGTCTCCGCCCAAAAGTCAGACACGCACAGAAGTTACGCTTCAAGTATATTAGCTACGCTCTTGCGCTGAACTGCGCTGCTGGCAAGGAGCCCAAAAATTTCCAACATTTTGCGGGCTCAATCAGAAATCGATAGATTTTTCTTGGGGGTTGGGCCGCTGGTCGAACTTAATTGCTTTGCAAAACTTGTAAAAGCAAAAGTTATTACGAAGAAAAAAGTAGAAATGCAAGAAAAAAGCTGTCACAGATTTTTAATGTGAACTTTTGCTGTATCATATTAAAAATCAAACTTTTCACTTAACTTTTAAGAGCGAGACTTGTACATAGTGAAAGACACTTTGCTATAATTTCTTTGTGATGTTTGTACATTTGATTGCAGCAAAAGCCGCAACAAAAATTCAAGCCGTATTTCGAGGCCACAAAGTGAGAGAAACCATGAAAAAATCGGAAACCAAAACTACAACCAACAATGGCAGCGCCATTCCCGCCGCCGCCACCGCCGCTGCTGCCGCTGCCGCTGCCGCTGCCGAAGCAGCCTCGTCATCTGCAGAGCCCACCAAAGCAGAGCTCGAGGCTGAATTCGATCCGAACGACAAAGGTAAGTGAATACTGAATTAAAGTTCTTAAAGTCTTAAGGGGTTCTAGCCAGCGAAGGACTGGCATTAGTTTACAGTCAGCAAATATTTGTTATTATTTCGCTGCAAGCCCAGAAACCCAAAGACCCACTAAAAAATACAATTTGCCTTTTTTTGGGTTTTATGCTAGTGCGCCTAAGGCAAGTCTACCAAGAAGGTGATTTTTATTAGGAAGTAAACATGTGCTTAGAGTAGGATAAAAAAAGTGGAATTGATAAAACTACCAAGTTTTTAATAAAATATTTCTTTTAAGAAAATCTCTACTTTAGTTTTAGTTCATAAAAATAAATTTGAAAAAGTTCAACTAGATGAAAGAATGAAATTTTATATGCCATTCAAGTAAGCTATAATATTAATGAAGCATAGCAAAAATCTCTATAATTTTATAGTTTTCTAAACGATTAACATTTCAACGCTCTTAAGTCTGCAGAAGCAGCGCAACGCCCGCCAGCGTCCATTTGCCGGGTTTGTCTTTGGTCTTTAAATTGAAGGTCCACACATAAGTTGGGCCGCGAGTTCGCGTCTTGTAGACAGGGCACTCGTACATGTTCCTCAAGTCCTGCTTGTCTTGGGTAATGGCCTGTGTAGTGTAAAGCAAAAAAAAAATAAATAAATAAATAAAATGGAATCGTGCAAGATTTGAGATTGGATTTATGCAAACATGCGCCGCTTTATAGACGCCACAGATCCGTTCCAAATTCAAAGTTTGTTTTTTCATTAGAATTCAGTTTGGACGCATTTGCATTTCAAACTCACTCGAATATTGATCACCGGCATTGATGGATAAAGTTCTTTGAGACGCGATTCCATAATAATACCCTGCTGTAAGTCCCATCTGGCGCCCTCCATATAGATGCCATGCACACAGCAGCCGTCCCGCGGTGCCGTACTGTAATTATAATCCAATAGATTTGCAATCAATATCAATAATCTTTGATTGTTCTCTAAGTCAGTGTCTGTGTCTGAGTCTCGGCTATTGTTTGCCTCGAAACGTGCGACGTTTTGTCATCCAACGCGAGAAACTGGGCGCCACTTAATAAGCAATCGCGAATCAAGAATCAAGAATCAACTATCAACTATCAACTATCAACAATCGACAGTCGACAAATAGACAATTGTTAATTACATGCTATTAATAATTGCTATTTATAAACATTTGTTTGTGTATAATTGATGTGCTGCTTTAAATTTAGCTCTCATGCAACATTGTGGCTATTATTAGCCGCAGCTTGAAGCCGTTGGCCGCACTCAGCTGCGGATCAGCCGCTGTTTACACTATCTTTGTGAGCAAGCATTGACGCAAGTCTTGTGGATTTACATATGTAGCTAGTTGATATGACTATGCGTAGTGCTGGGCGCGTGTCGTGAACAAACTAAACACAACACACAATTGGAACGTGCAAAAATTTAACACGAATTAATGAAAATTACTAAGCACGATATAACGTGCATTAGACTGAAAAAACACCATCTAAAAATTAAAATACAAGACCCTTACACGACAAAACACGATTTCGCACGACTAAAAAACAATATAACACAACCTAGCACGCCGAATTCACGCCAACTTCAACTTCAACAGGACCTAATATGACTTAACACGACCCCAATTCAATCTTATCGGAATAAGAATGATTGATCACGTTATCAATTAGATTAAGCACGAACTAAGCAAAACCTAACACGATCTTAAACACCAAAATATAAATAAGTAAACGTAACCTAAAACTTAATGCCTGATTATAATCTTGTATGACTATAAAAAAATATGTATTTAAGAAAATTATTTTAAATTTAAAAAAGAAAACTTTTAGTTTTCTAATCACGCGTCCATCTCTAATAGTTTCTAGTATAGTGAGCATGTGTCTGTGGCAGTCAGTGCTGAGCAATTAGCTATTTTATAGCCAGATGCGTACGTGTGAGTGTGTGTAAGTTCTGTTTAATAGGGCTGCCAGTAATGAGCATTTGGCTATTTTATAGATAAATTTAAATTAAATTTATGAAGTATTTATATCATATGTATGTGTGTTTAACCATTCGCAATACCAGGCACAGGGCATCGCTAATCGAACGTCAGACAATGTGTTCAAAATTGGTTGCAGGTCTACTAACATATTTCTAGAATGCCTTGGGCTGGGGGGTCAGCGCCAAAGTGAATTAAAATTGCGTTTTAATAAACCACATAGTGTGGTGTGTGCTTTTACATCCTGAACCCAGTGAAAATGGGTAAAAAAAAAGGGTATAATGGTTTTGTACAAATGTATGTAAAAGGCAGAAGAAGGTATCTCCGACCCCATAAAGTATATATGTTCTTGATCAGGGCGACGAGCTGAGTTGATTTAGTACTTTCTGTTTGTCTGTCCGTCTGTATGAACGCAGCGATATCGAAAACTAAAAAGGCTAGAAAGCTGATCCTGGACTCATTACGTTCTTATATAACATTTGCAAAACAAGTTTATCATTTTTTTTCGATGTCTTTCTCCGTTTTATTAATATCGAGAAGAATCGATTTCAACCTTTGCTTTTCTTACCATATCTCTGAGACTATACGAGCTAAGAAGCAGACGCAGATTTTGATACCTCCCCCCAATCGCCTTCAATATCGGTAAAACTACAAATCTGATACTACAGACTTGCGAATTGGTTTGTACATACATCTCAATACTCTGATTAAGTCTTGCAAATAATACGATCATAACGATCATACAGTTAGATTAGAAGAAAACAAGGATTTAGTTTCTTTAGTGGGGCAAGCTCAGGTACCGAGTAAAATGCGTGCGGCGTGCATTTGTGGGTGTGTGTGGATGTGTGTGTGAATTTTAGTATGTATGTATGCAAACGGGTTGAAATGTTTATAAAGACAGATCGCAGGGTTGATGGTATCTCCTAGTCGGGCGGCCGCGACTAGAGCCTTCTCACTTATTTTTTTTTTTTTTTGTGTCGACGGCACTTACGTAAATTCCTCCTTCTGTTTCTTGGTCACGTCACACTGCAGGCACATCTTGTCCAGCGGCAGCTCATTGCGACGCGCTGTGCTCTGCATGATGGCCGTCAGCAGCGATTGGGGATTAAAGAAGCCGGCCAGCCAGACGCACGAGGGTAGCTGCGACGAGAAAGCGAAGAACATCGCAAATGAAATAAATATTTGCAAACTGGTTGGTCGGGTCGACATACCACAAAATCGGTGGACCACGTTTCCAGCTCTCGCAGGCGCAGGCACAAATCGATGAACCAATTGTTGAGACCCAGCAGCGAGGGATAGGCACGTTGCGTCCATATCGGCGGCACTTGATCGAGAAATAGGGAATTCTCGAGCACCTCCATGTCCGATGTAATGGTCAGTTCGCCCTTCAAGCCCAGATCGAGCTCCTTCAAGCTGCGCTTCATTTCGCTGGTTAGGAAATTCATGCGTTCGCATTCCTGAAAGGCGACAATCACATAGGGCGTGCGCTCCTCCACCTTATTCATGATTTCCACCATGTTAAACTCCTCTGGCAGCTTCTCAATGATCTCATCCACAATTTGCTTGACCTTGTCCTCGCGTGTAACTGTGGCACCGCCGCCAGCGCCCGCGTCCCGCGGCTGCATTTCAAAGACAGTGCGAAAAATGTTCTCCGCCCGCGTGGTTAGAAAACCCACCTCAGCATTGGGATGCAGGCCGTACAGATATGGCGATTCGGCTGGCATCATCTCATCCACGTAGGTGTGATAGCCCAAATAGTCTGTGTTGGGCGGTGCGGCAAACGAGGGCGCCAGGAACAGCTCCCCATCAACCAGGTCCGGTTGCATATACTCCTCCAAATAGGTGATGCACAAGCGTCTGTCCCAATCATCGGTTATGTGCCCGCCGTACATTATCTCACCGAATAAATAACGCAGATCCTCCCAAGGCACCTTGGCATTCGCCTCCAAATAGTTGTAAAGCACGGAGACGCTGATGTTCAAGTCGCCCACATTGAATGGATAAATCTTGTTCCAGCCCTGTGGACCGAATTTGCGTCGCTCGGCGACCACGGCATGGAAATAGCACAGGGAGAAGAGTATGGCCTTGAATTCCGCCTCCTTGCCGGACATCTCAAGTGTTTCCTGTGTAAAATTGTCCAAAGCCTTGTGCAGATTAGCTAGCATGCCTGTTGGCGGCTCATTGGTAATCTTAATCGATGACTCCAAGATGCCCTAGAAGAAAGAGAGAGGTGTTTATAAAGGCTTCTTTGCGGTTGAACACAGGTGGGTTTACCTGTGGTATTATGTGTGCCGATGGCGTCGAGGCTGGTTCCGCACTCAGAAACATGCGATATTCCGGATGTGAGCCATCGGCATAGTGCTCCAGCTTCTTCTCCAGCACTGGCAGCCACTTGCGCACCAAGTGAATATTCTGCAGGACAACCCAGTGTCCATTTTTGGCTGCCGTATCCATGGCTGCCTCTGCAATCGATTCCTGGCCCTGACCCAGGGATACGTTGTGAAAGTTGCCCAGATCCATGGAGAAGCCCAATTGTTTGCCCAAGGCTTCAACATCCTTCAGGGGATTCACGCCCGGCGAGAGTATAAAGAAAATGGGTGTGGATGGGCTGGCCTCTTCGTAGGACTTGGCAAACTCCATGGCGCGATTCTCCACATATTTCGAGCCCAGTTTCTCCTCAATAAAGTCGCTGTGAAAAGAAGTCTTTAACTTTTAAATTCCTATACCATCGAATACAATACTCACGCTAAGGCGTAAGTCATGCGATCGGGTCTGAGGGCTCTGATCATGCAGAGGCGTTGCAGTGCGGTCTTATTCTTCCATTCCTGGGGGAATTTTTCCTTCTCTGGCAACTCCGATTCGACGAGCTTCTTCCAGCGTTTTGATGAGGTCTCAATGTCCCGGTCCAAGTTGCGAAACTCATCTTTGGACGCTAGACTGCAAATTCCGCCCCACGATTGATTACTCAGGAAATCCACAGGACTTGTTACATGTGGCTTGATCGGGAAGCGGAGTAGGAAGTCCAGTTCCGCAGATGAGACCTCCTCGTTCATCAGCAGTATCTAAAAAAAAACAACATAAAATACATTTATTAAAGGGATTCTAATAATTTCTCGCTGGGATTGGTTTACCTGAAAAGTCATTTGCGAGGCAAAGATGAGCTTGTCGCATTCAAAAAGACCACGCGAAGTATACTGAAAGACCGAATACGTAATGCAATCGATCAGATTTGAAACACGCAAATCCAAAGTTTCGCTCGGTTCAGCCTTGGCTATGGCCTTTTGGAACACTACGCTAAAGGCCTGTGGGGAATGGGGATTTTATTAGAATTCTAATTGAAGATATTGTAAGCACTTTACCTTCAGTGAAAACTGATAGATTGGATTAATCGTGTTCAGTTCGTTGAGTATGAAATATAAAAGACTAGCTCGGGCCGCCGCTGGTCTGTAGTACTCTCTAGCCTTATCGATTTCTTTCGATGTGATTTTCGCTTCGGCCACCTTCTCCTCAATATCAGAGGCTGTGCTCTTGGTCGTCTCCAGATTCTCCACTAATGCAGTATCACCTAAAATATTCTCACCCGCCGATGAAAGTCTGGAAAGTAAATCATCCTCCAGTTTCTTCAGCATGATCTTAAAATCGTTCTGTTGTTTGGTTAGCTCAGCTTTGAGATCCTCCAGATCTGGTCGCTCGGCCTTCACAACCTCAGCGAGCAGTTGATCCTCCAAGCCATCGCGTGTAACGGTAAAATTTATAAGTGTAGTCTGTGCTTGCATCTCTGGCTTATAGTGTGGATTAGCTAATTTTGTGTGCAGGATCAAACGGAAAGTGGAATTATACTCGATCTCCTTATCGCCAATTTTAATAGCTCTGCAAGAAAAAGAATCCTAAGTAAATCGAGATATATATACAGATAATAACCGATATACGCACTTGCCCTTCTTGATGAGATTACGTCCGAGCAAAGAGTCCAGAACAGGATCCAAGTTCTCGTCAATATTTTCGATCAGCACTGTTATGCCGGTATTGATGGATTTTTCAATGATATCCAAATAGTTGCGCTGACCCAACCGTATGACCGTCAGCTCCTCCCCATACTTTTGCTTAATCCACTTGACGCCCTGCAGCTGGGGATCGATCATTAAGGGCCAACGATCCGAATTCGATAATATTGTTGCATTCTCAATGGACATGCGATCGCTGGGAAGGCCCTCATTGGTCCAGACGGCTATGGTCGTATCATCGGTGAGCAGCGTCAGCGGATCGAGATTCTCGGTTGTGGGTATGGGCGGATCAATGCTCTTGAGAAAGGGCGTCCACATTTTTTGCATGAGATCAATGCGAAAACCCTTCGTAAAACAGCCGACATAGGAAATGAAGGCGGTTATGAGTAGTATATCGCCGGGCAACGTAATGCCCTGCTTGACGAAGCTACATCCACGAGATTGCCAATTACTTGGATACAGTTACAGAATGCTTGTTGCGCTACTCACTTATTGACTGCCTCAGCCCAGCGGACGTTCTCGCTGGCCAGACCCCCGACGAGGCGATTGGCCAGCGCAATAGTCGCCTGTGTGGCATCCGCTTCCTGCTGACAACGCATCTTATCCGCAATGGCCTTCTCAAAGTCCGCCGTCAGTTTGGCCAGCTGCTCCTCAAGGCTCTGTGCAAAATGGGGGTTACTTATGACAATAATTACTATTGGCTATTACTACAAGTAAGATTGTTCTAGTCGATATTGCCCGACTGGGAACGACACGAAAACATTCTAAACCAAATTTGGTGGTACAAAAAAGCGGATAAAAAACCCGATATTTATTGATAATAAGAATAAGTGGGTAATCGAAAATTGGAATTAAAATCAATCTGCGTATGATATATACGAAGTTAAAAAACCAAACTTCATCTCTAGTCCTGAGATCAACAATCAGACGGACATGACTAAATCGACTCAGCTAGTGATGCAGACTAAGAATATATATCATAAAATATAAGTATAAGTTTGGAAATGCTTCCTTGGGTCTGTTACATACAAATTTTCAATGGGTTCAAGCTTTAAAATGGTCTAAAAAAACTGATATTGATCGATAATAAGAAAAACTCGATCGTGTTATCGACAATATTAAATAAACTTAAACTGCTTACACGAACTTGAAAATCAACATTTTAACTATCCAGCTCTTAAAGATTTTATAAGTTAGAAGATGCCTCCTTCTAACTGTTGCATACACTTACAGAAGACCATTATATCCATATTTTACAAATAGCAATTTGAGCACCTACCGCTACTTTGCGCTTGATTCCTGCCAATTTGTCCTGAGCGGCGGCCAGTTCTGCATTGGCTGCGGCCAGAGCCTTGCGCTTTGGCTCCACATCGCAGTAGACCTCATAGAATTTGATTATGTTGATGACCCAGGCACAGAGACCAGCCGCAGCGCCCGATTTTGAACGCACGAATTCGGGCTCAAATTCGGGATCCTTGAGATAGGGTTGAATGGCCTTGATAATTTCGGGATGTATATTCTCCTTGTCATAGTTGATCAGCGCGTCCAGAAAGGCATCCACCTTGGCCATTGATATTTTGGCCGCTTTCCAAGAGCGATCCTTGGGCAACTTGCCGCCAGGTGCCAGTAGGACCATAACAGCAGCGGTCACATTGGTAACTGCGCCCGGCGGCGAACCGAAGCTCTTCAGTTCCGTCAAGTTGGCTTTGTTGAGCGTGTTTAGGGCCTCTTGGGCGGCCAAGAGAGCGGGCTCAGCTTTGAGCAGATCCTCCTCACAATCGCGCTGTTTTTTGCTCACTTCGTCGGCTATCAAAGCGACCTTCATTTCCTCCTCATCGGCGACGGCTTTTTCGGTTTGCACTTTTTCCGTTTCAATGCCCACAATTTCGATCAGAGCATCGGCTGCATCGTTCTTCTCCTTCAGCTCCACCTCCTGCACGGCCAGTTTTACCTTGAGATCCGCCACCTGAACGGCCGTGGAACGTAGCTTCTCCAGTCCATTCTCCAATCGCTCAATTTTACTCTGCAAATCCTCGTGCTTGTGATTGAGTAGCTTCAAATAGAGATTAATCTGCTCGAGATAGCTCTTGGGTGTGGTATAGTTATAGCGACGTTCGTTCTGTAAATAAACCTTGGACGTCGTATTGACCGATGTGTGCACATAGGCCATGAACTTGGCCACAGAATCGCGATGAGTCTCGGGCAGTACTTTGTTCTGGGCAAGGAAGTTCATGGCCACCGAGATGAGTGCCTCTTGAGGCCATTCGTGGAACCAATTGATGGATGTTGCATTGATGATGGCGGGGAATTTTCTCGACCGAACACGCAATGTTGAACCCACTGGTGAAAAACACAGAACTATCTTCAGTTGTTTGCGTACACGATCGATGAAGAATTTCCAGCAGTTTTCACGCGTATCAACCAGTCCCGCACCCTTGACCTCATTACGCACGCCAGCGATTATATTCTCGATTTCGTCATCCGGAAATAGATCTGGAATCTCGCCAGTGGCTAACAAATCGTTGATTAAGACAAGAAAATCCTCGCTAGGTATTTGCGCATCCGTCATTAAGAACATTATGCTAACGTTCTTCAAACCAGCTTTCAGATACAAGCCGGAGAACTCATTCTGTGTGTGTTTAAAATAGGTTTAGTAGGGGGTGGGGGGGCGTTTTTCTGATTTATATATTCTCTACTGACCTTTAAATCGTTGACACCGTAGCCCTTCTTAAGCTGTATCTGCACAACCTCCAAGCTGGATATGAATGCTGCCAAGCGCGCTAGAGATTGTTTGCCACTGCCACCAACACCAACCAATAAAGCGCTGCCACGCGGCGATTCTAATATGCGATTGATTCTGCAACGAGATTATCCTGATTAAATACACAGCAAATAATATATTCGAATTTCGTAGATTTGATTTACCTGCACACATGCATCATCGCATCTTCGAATAACACCAGATTCATGGCAGCGACCAGATCATTATACGATGACATTGCTTCCTGAAGGAGTTTGTGAAGCTCAGGCCAACCCTTGATGGGCATGTACTTAGGATCACCAATTCCTCCAGCGAAATGACAGTAAATATTCGGCTTGTCGAATATAACGGATTCGTCAATTTCTTCGAACGACTTCTTGACAATGTCATGCTGCATCTTTATAAAGCTGTCAATGTCCTTATCATCGATCAGCTTATCCGAGTACACACGCTGTGTCTCATGTTGCCACAAACGTATAAGATCTGTTGAGCCCGTTAAGCAATCCGTCGAGCTAAATAAAAGACCCTGAAAACGATGGAAGCAATAAGGAAATCAGTGTTTGACTATTTTATGTTGTAATTGTTAAAATTCTTGTTATGTTATAATTATGGTTGTGGTGGTGGATTAGATTAGATTAGATTAGTTTTTTGATCGTAATATAGTATAATCAAATAAAGAAATAATCTAGTGGCAAAAGCATATTTATATAAAAAAGCAGATATTAAATCTAGTGAAAAATATTTAATTTAATATATGAAAAATTTTAAAATACTTTACTTTTACTTTAAATACTTTACTTTTCTTTACTTTAAAAGCTCAAACACGGAAATACTGTATAAAAAAATTTTGATAACCGATTTTCATAATATATACACAATTTTCATCATAGATTGATATCTAGATTGATTCTGCATTTAAATTTAATTTGGGAATATTTTTCTTGCTGATTTTTATTCAAAATATACCTTTATTCTTTTAATTTGGAATTGCAACATTTTAGTTTTAATCCATTGCGGGTACGTAAAGGTTCTACGTTGATCTTTGACCAAAATTTAGAAATGCCTATTTACTAGATTCCAAAGTCCCGAAGCTCTGTCAAAACTAATCCGATTTTAATGATGTTTAGCAGTTTTATCATAGATTGATTCTGCTTCAAATACTCGTTCACGAAGGGAAACTAATATATTGGGTTTGTGCAATGTCCGGCATGCTGTCCGTCTGTTCGTCCGGATGGATATAATGTATGTATATATGCACTTAATGGATTCGTATACTATATTATTTATTTATTTATTTAAACCAATACTCACTTGAAAAACATTGCTGATATCGCGTAGATTGAAGATATAGTGCGATTTAATGGCCGTGGGTAAAAACACCTGAAGACATTTGTTGTGCAGCGCCATTGTGGCAGCCACAATATTAGGTGTCATCCTGGTAACGATTGGCATAAACTTCTGCTCCGCATTGGCAAAATGCTGTGACAATATAGCCGAGTACATGACTGTAATGGAATCGGCGCCGGGAAAGCTGACGGCGAGCACGCAAAAGTGTCGCTGCAGACGCGGATTAATTGTAAAACTGCCCGAGGTTGGCCATAGTCGAGATGCTGGCGCATCAGAGTGTGCGGCTGCACGGTTCCGTAGCAGTCCACCTCGGGCATGTTGATGTCGTCAACAAAGTAGATCAAGGTCTTGTTGCCGGGCGGTCCGTAGTTGCGACCCGCTTTCTTTTCCAGCGGCTTTTCGAGTATCTTCTGCAACATTTCGGACGTGGTATAGAAATTGAATGGTATTGTGGTGACAGCGTAATTCTCAGAAAGCGATTGAAGCTTCTCATTGACCAGTACGGTCTTGCCGCAACCGGCATTGCCCACTAGCATCACCGGGTGCTTCTTATCCATCAGCAGATCCAGGAAATAGCGCAGTCTTATTGACTCGGAGGTGTGCACGAGCACAGCTTGCAATGGCAGATCCGAATCCAGCTCGAATTTGGTTATCTTCTCGGTCCAAGGCACGAAAGTTTTTGTCTCGCCATCCAAAAAGTAATCGAAAACTGTTCCACCTGTGTTTGCGGATTTGCAATTGATAATTGGGGAACATTATCTGTAATCTTTCTTTTTGATGAAAGGCTCAAGGATTTGTCACTCACCCACTGGGAATTTAACAGTTTTGAACTCATTTACCCACCATTTGCTGAACTCCACGCGATAGTCAATGGCTTGATCCTGGAACATCGCCGAGCCGAATGCCCAAATACAGGCAAACACAAAATACAGCTCGTGCCATTCCTTTGGGCAATCGGCCGGCGTATTCGCTGGGATTAGAAAACAGTTTAGCAGATGGCACAGCATTTGTATGTGGGCCATTTCAGCGACAGGCGTGATCTTTTTGAAACGCACGCGTATCGTCTCCAATGAGGGCGGTATGTACTTATCGAATAACATGACCAAATTGGACTTTTCGGCTGGAATTTTGCGCGTCTCAACCCAACTGGTCACATAGCTGGAAGGAAGTAATAACAACTGGTGAGTATTTTATTTAAAAACAAAAACGGTTTGATTAGTATACCCTGAACCCATTGAAAATGGGTAAAAAGGGTATAATGGTTTTCTGCAAATGTATATAACAGACAGAAGGGAGCATTTCCGTCCCCATAAAGTATATATATAATCGAGAATATATACGTCTGGCTTACACAAACAGAACACTCTAAGCTTGTTGCCTCTAGCTCTTATAGTCTCCCAGATATAGTAAGAAAGCCAAAATCGATTTTTATCGATTTTAATGAAACGGAGCAAGTTAACCAAAATAATGTTAAACTTGTTTTGCGTATGATATATACGAACCGAATGATTGCAAGATCAGCTTTCTATCTTTTGTAGTTTCCCAGACGGACATGGTTATATCAACTCAGCTCGTCATTCTGGTCATAAAAATATATATACTTTGAGAGATGGGAGATGCCTCCTTCTGCCTGTTACATACATTTGCACGAAACCATTATACCCTTTTTTATCCATTTTCAATGGGTTTAGGGTATAAAAATGCAGCATCAGTGATCAGTCTGAAAATTTACCAGTTGTATATTATTTGATTGCTACTTACGGATTCCAACCCAAGTCCTGTGGATTGATGTATAGTATGCCAGCTCGGGATACGGTTGCCGGTGTCGCTGTTCTCAGGTTCGAGATCTCAAAGAGCAAACGCATCGAAGGTGTCAACGCAATGCGCTCATTGCTGGCCAAAGTCAAGACTTTGTTATCGTCCATAACCGTGTTTAGGCTTTCAATCCACATGGGATCAATGTCGCCATCGAGCACAATCCATTTGGGTTGATCACCCGTTATGTTTGCCTGATCCCGCATTAGCACTGAGAACAGTCCGTCCTTCCATTCGCGCGTCGCCGGGTTGATAATGCCGAAAAGTTCATCGTTGGTCACCGCTTTTGGATTCAAGTCATTGAATATGGGCTTCCGTTTAATGTTCTGATAGGTGCGCAGCAGCGTCTTCCACACTTGGGTTTTACCCGTGCCAGCATTGCCAACAATGAATACAGAATGACGTACCTCCAACAGTTCCTCCAGTTGCACTACTTTCAGTATAAAATTATCTTCCGGTTGTAGTAGCAAATCGGAGGCAGCTTGTTTTACGGTGCGTTCAAAGTCCTGATCACGTTTGCGTGGCACATCCAAAGCGGGAAACAGATCGCTGATGAGCCCCATGAACACGGGCATATCGTCCGTAATGATTTTTGGTATATTAAAATCGCGCAGGGCTCGCATCAGCACCTCCTCCTCTGGTCGTCCGGGATCGCCGCGCTGCAATCAGTTGAACACACAAATTAGAAATCGTTTCTGGGTCAGTGGACCCCACCACCACCCACCTTCAAGGAACCGGCCACCACCAGCACGGACTTGATGGCACGCAGCCCCCAATCGTAGTGATCCTGCTTGGACAGCAGCTCCTTGCAGAGCGTGTATAATGTGATAAATTTGCGCGCCAACACGCGCGCATCCTGGAAACCCTCGGCGACCAGCATAATCTCGCAAATGAGCTCAAAGTCCGGCACGACCATGGCGCATGGCCGGAAAAGCGCCTTCAGATTCTCGGGCAACTCGGTGCGTCCGGCATAGCCGGGATTCATGGTGATGAATATGCCCACCGTGGGCACACATGTAATGAATTCGCCCATAAAATTGAATTTGTCCTTCTTGTCGCGTATGGCGTCCTGCACGGACTTCACCTGTACCGCGACCACCGACAGGACCTCGACCGTAATCCTGTTGAACTCATCGAAACAGCCCCAGGCCCCAGTCTGAGCCAAGCCCTTGTAAATATTGCCGCAGGACTGATAGTCCATCTGTTCGGAGCAATTGAACACGTAGACCATGATGCCAATGGCGCGTCCCAGATCCTTGGTTGTCTCCGTTTTGCCGGTGCCCGCCGGACCCGCCGGCCCGCCGCCCATCACCAAGTGTAAGCTCTGTGTAAGTGTTATGTAACAGCGATCTGTGAGCGGCGTGATGACCAGGCGTGGTGTATTGCCTAAGTATTCGTGACAATACTGGAACTCAGCGTCGCAAATATTGGCAAAGCAATCTTTTTCAACATCATCGAAACGATGCCTCAACTGCGATTGCCACATAAAAGCCGAACCTGAATCCAATTTGGCCTGAATCATCTTAGCGACCACATCTCTCGAATGCACATCAATTGTGCATATCGTCATTATTTTCTGACGATCCCCCTTGGTCAGCTCGCCGAGCAGCAGTGTTATGAGTAAACTGAGTTGTGAGATTTGTTTCTTATAATAATCCTTAATCGCATTATCGTAGCCCTCCTCCAGCCGGCTAAACGCGATGTTCACCTCGGTGGACCACCAGATCTGTGAGCCGCATAGGGAGACCTGTGCAGGATAATCGAATAACCATTGTTCACGTTGCTTTTCCTCATAGGCGACCACAGCCTCCGTTACATAGTGTCGGAGTGAGGCGCGCATTGCCGCTTGGATGCGATTTAGCCAAACCTCGACTGGGCCGCGAATGCTGGCCAGCTCATTGAACTCAACGTATTCGCCATCTTTGGCATACATGCCGGAAGCCGTTTCTATCTCATTGGCCGCATCCCTATTGAATTTGAGACGTGCAATTGAATCGAATAGTTTGGTCAAATGTTTTGTGACCATATCCGGCTGGATGCCGTTGCTGAGGACATCGAGCAGATCGGCCGATGAGACAAAATAGAAACGTGGAAAAGCCAAACGTTTTGTTTCCAAATACTCTGCCAGTGCCTTCTCACATAGCGTTAGCTCCTTTTGCAAATGCTCCAGACGTTCGATCAGGCCAGCTCGATTCGTTGATGCCACAACATTCGATGAGAGGGACATCTCATCCATGAGTATACGAAATTCGGCATCGATATTATCGAAACGGTCCGAATCGACCGGCAGCTGTTTGCGTATATCTTCCGAACTCATGAAGATACTCTCAAGATGGGTCCAAGTGCGTTGCACCTCAAACCAAACGGTAATCACTTGATCAGCAATCATTAATTTATTTTGCCAAGCTGAAACTTCCTCGAGGAAATGGGCGATGTACTTGGATGTTATTAAATTTTGTAGGCACACCTGATTCTCTTCAAGCGTCTCTATGAGTTCTTCCGATGCCTTAAGGAGTTTGCAGCCAGTGCGCGGATGCAGCTCATTATCGAACTCCATGGCGGACCATGTCGAGTTCAAATCTCTTAATATCTTCTCCATGGACATCTCCTTAACCGCTTTGTCGACAATATTCTTCACCTCCTCCTCGCATTCGTGCAGATTTAGGCCCAACAGCTCGGCGAGTGTCGTCTCATGATCCATTATGAATTTCACCTGCAAGAGTGTGCACAAATCTATCAGCAACAATGCATTGACTCTATTCATATTTTAGTTATTTAGTGTAACTACATGTTCTACTTGAGTTTGTCAACTGCATGCAAAGCACTTACGGTCACTTCCTTGGGCAAAGCGGCCAGACTCTGGAATGAAATGGTATTTACAAGAAACTGTACAGTCGAGGCTGAACTATATACACACACACACACACATAGGCCTCTTTAAAGACAAAGCTGGTTTAAGGCAAGTAAGAATATTGCAGTCGGGTGTAACCGACTGCGCAATACTCGTTCACAGTGAAAGAAAAACTGCTTAAAATAGTCGAAATGACTTTTATTGTTATTTTTATTTTGGAAAAATATTGATTTTTGTAATTTGTGTAGGCGGAAGTGAGCGTGGTTAAGAACTTTCGACTCGATCTTAAGAGATGGTCAGAATTTGATGGGTCTCGCTCTAAAATTGTGAGTCTAGTGTATCTAGCTTTATACCAGTGGGAGATATATAGAGTTAATCGATTTACCACGCCCCCAATGGCTATTGCCAAAAAAAAAAAAAAAAAACAAGTAAGAAAGTTGCTTTCGGGTGTAACCGACAGCGAAATACTCGTTCACAGTGTAATAAAACATACAGCCATTTGTGCAATGCAGAATTAATCTCTAATTAATTATGACAAATACAATCCATTAAAAAGATAAATTCGCAATTCTTAATTTTGAAAATAACATTTTTTCGAATATCAGGGGAGGGAAAGCTTATGTTCCAAAAATTTTATTTTCAAAAAATCATATATTTTAAAAGTAAAATCGATCTAAATGAAAAATTATGATCAAAATGTCATCAAACATGAAAATCGGTTCAGTTTTGACAAATTTATGGAAGTTTGAAGTATGGGAGCTATGGATCCAAGAGCTTTACTTGTCAAAATTTTTGCCAATTTTGGCATGATTTTTGACAAAAAATTTGACCCCCTCAGAATCGGGTTTAATGTTGATTTTTATACTAAT
>SCDS01001362.1:0-11702 GCA_004149465.1 Drosophila nigromelanica | reverse complement strand
TATATATATATATATATATATATATTCTGGATCAGGACGACGAACTGAGTTGAATTAGCCATGTCCATCTATCCGCCCATTCGTCTGTATGAACGCAGCGATCTCGGAAAGTATCAAAGCTAGAGACCTGAACTTTTCGATTTTAGATTCTCCCAATCAATACGCAGAACAAGTTTATTATTTTTTTTGGAGACTATAAGAGCTAGAGGCACCAAATTTAGTGCATTGTGATCGTGTAAGGGTGTACTTGGGTTTATTAAACGTTGGATGAAGGAATTCAACGAACCCTTCACTACAAAACTTTTGTATATCTCACTTGTACGCCCAATCCTGGAATACTGCTCATGTATCTGGTGTCCGCAGTATAAAATCCACCAAGATAGAATTGAGTCTGTTCAGAAGCAATTTCTGCTATTTGCCTTACGTGGTTTAAACTGGGATCCCAATCTTCGTCTCCCATGTACCACGTGTTCTCCTCAGAACTCTCTCTTCCCCTAATAAAATCATTGCTTTCAGGATATCTCCGGGAAATCACTGTCCGCTGTGGGCTAAAAAACTCCCCCATCGGGTCAGTGATTTTCCATCTCTGTCTCTTTCTTTATTCTTATCTATCAAATACTAATTATAGTTATTATTAAGATTGTAATTAAGTTTTTTTTATCCGATCACAAAGTGAAAAGCGTATAGAGAAGCTAGAGACGTGAAACTTGGAATATATGCTCATAAATAAAATGTTAAGATTTTTTGGATACAAATCGATAACATCTACATATCAACATATTTATGCGAAAGTCCATATCTCCTTAATTTTAAGGCAAAGTATCCAAATTTGGCGGTTAGTTTTTTAAACCTTCTCTAAAGTTCGAAGTTCAAAGTACAAAAATAGATATTTTATCGAAACAAAAAATGATTGTTATTAAATTTCGACTGTTTTCAGTTGTTATTCTACATACTATGAACGAGTATTGCGCAGTCGGTTACACCCGTCGAAACCGTGTTGGATTTAAAAAAGTTGAAATATTCCTGTTTTATACCCACCCCTATTGCTGTTAATTTATGTGTTACAAAACGAACTAGTTCTGGTTCCGGTTCCAAGTCCTTTGTTCTCACTGAGTTGGCATCCCTAAATGAAAGGAGGGCAAACGTCAATCCTTGTTTGGGAACAGCATCCAGATAGAAAGTAAGACCACCCCTCTGCCTGTGTATTTGTGAAGTTTTCAGAAATATTGCATTGTTAAACATTTTTAACAAAGCACAAAATGCAACTTTATTCATGTTAAAAAGAAAAAAGAAAAAAACCAACTAAAAATTTTGCATTCATATTTAAAAGCTCTTAAATAAGTGGTAAGAGAAAGAGAGAGAGAGAGATTTTAGGTGTGAAATCAAGCACTCTCTCAGTTAAAAGATTACCTTGAGAGTAGCAAGGAAAAGTGCATTCAAAAGTGAAGCTCTGCGAATAGTACAAGGTCATGTGTATTAACTTCACACGATAAACAAGCTGGCTTGAACCTTCAACTTTCTGAAACACAAAAAGATTCTATGGTAAATTTTTGCCTTGGTAATGGTCGAGTATTCAAAACGAATATTTTGGGTCTCGGAATATTATTGCTTATATCTTTGTTTTACACGAATAATAATAATGAAATCAATAATAACAATAATTTGTATACCCAGTGTAAATAGTAAGTTACAGAGGTAAGGGTATATAGATAGTATATATGCTATTGATGAGTATTAACAGCCGAAAAGTTTTAACTACATGTGCTTGTCTGTCTGTTAGTCCGGAAATTCTATTGTTATTGCTTAGTACTGCTCTTATATAATATGAGGTAGTAATTCTAAAAATTAATATATATTGAAAATTATAGTAATATCTATAGATATACCATTAAATCAGCCAAATAAGAAACATGTCATGGGAGAGCATCGCATCGAAAGACCTACTTAGGTAAGCCGCTAAATCGAGCTGGAACCACAATAATTAAATTTCATATATAATAATCGGTTATTGTTGCTTTCAGCATCCCACCGAGTCACAACTTATCCGCAACACATTTGCTCGCATCTCCCGATGGATCGCGATATTTGCTCGATAACTGCAATGGTTTGTTGTTGGCTAGACCCAACTTTTTATCGAACTATAGATTTATCCAATTATAGATCTGTGCCAATTTGATGAGAACTACTCGAGAATTGCCGGCTATGGTTCCAGCCCGGATGGGGACGTAGGTTCCCGCTCCCTGTGGGTACGCCACGGTCTAGCCCGTTCCGGCCAGGCCAACTCTATAATCAGTTGCTTTTGGGCATGCCAACGAAGTTTACGCCAATACATAGCGAAACGAAAGGTAAATATACGTCTAGAAAATCACATACACACTTCACTCAACGATCCTGGGGTGGTATCCAAAATTGAGTGGATCAAATTCTTATAGCTTCCGAGACAGTCTAAAAACCAAACAAGGACCGCCCGACTAGGAGATACCCTAAACCCTGCGATCTGTCATTACGAACATTTCAACCCGAATGCATTCATACATATTTACACAAATTGACAAACGTACTTTTTTAAAAAATTTGGAAAATATTAACCTTTTATCGATTTGCGATCTTAACACTGTGTCTGAAGCAGATAACTACAAATATATATTCAAGTTTGTAGTCTCTATCTATAATAGCGCCGGAAAAAATTGCGTTGATCTGGACAGACGGACGGACGAGCAGGCGGACAGCATGACGGACCCAATATACTAGGTTAACGCAAATATATATACCTCATGGAGATGCTTCCACCTGCCTGTTACAAACATTTCCACAAAACTATATACCCTTTTAACCCATTTTCAATAAGTTCAGGGAATAAAAAAAGCAGTTATTTAGACGAAAAGTGTAGGGGTCTAGCTTTTGTAATTTCCGAGATCGCCGTGTTCCTATAGACGGACATGGCCTACATTTTGTTTTTATTTATTTTATTTATTTATTCAATAAAATAAATAATAAGCAATTTCCATTTAAAAACTCATTGCATATATTTCGTCAAGTTTTATTTTCATATTTTTGCCAAAAATATATTCTTTAGAGATCCAAATGGTTTTTGTTTTGAGTTGGTCATCGCTGAAAATTTTGATTCAAACCTTCATCTAAAATATCTTTAACTTAGTAAGTAATATTTGGTTTTGATCATTATCACAAATTTCATAAAACTATCCCCAAATCGAATAAAATGTTTTAGCAAATAGTTTAAAAACTAGAATTGCCAATTTAGATGTCAGATCTTATAATTTAAATGAGTATTTTTGAGAGGTTTTGACAAGATTTCTTGTGCCTTGTTTGAGAATAGGTTCTTAAAAAGAAAGAGATGTGTAAGTAAGTAAGTTCGAATGCTTATTGAGATAATACAGAGTTTTTTATTCGCTTCTAGGAGCTTCTCCAATAGGAGAAATAGAATTTTCAATTTAGATCTCAGATCTTATAATGAATATCAATGAATCAATGAATATTTTTGAGAGGTTTTGACTAGATTTCTTGAGAATAGGTTCTTAAAAGAACCAGAGGTGTGTTAGGAAGTAAGTTCGAATGCTTATTGGGATAATACAGAGTTTTTTATTCACTTCTAGGAGCTTCCCCAATAGCTTAAAAATATAATTCAAATTTAGATGTCTGATCTTATAATTCCAATGAATAGTTTTGAGAGGTTTTGACAAGATTTCCTGTGACTTTTTTGAGAATAGGTTCTTAAAAAGAAAGAGATGTGTTAGTAAGTTCGAATGCTTATTAAGATAATATAGAGTTTCCGCTTCTTTCCGCAGATCGAACGTGGTTTACGGCTGTACGAGCAGCATAATCAGACAGCAGCTGTAAGGACCTGGCGCAGTGCCTTGAAGGGCACCTGTCGCCGGGAGGACTGTTTTCAGCTGCTCGGCTATCTGTACCAGGCGCACATGGATTGGGGCAAGTACCGGGACGCCATCGACTTTGGCCACCAGCAGCTGGGCATATCCGAAGAACTGGATTCGCCAAACATGCGCGCCGAGACCTATTTGAACCTGAGTCGCGCCCACGCCAGTTTGGGCGGATTGGAGCGGGCCTTGGCCTATGCCCGGCACTCGCTTTACAATGAGTCAGGCACGAAGTGCCGGAGTGGTCTGGTTCATTTGACGGTGGCACGAGTCTATCTGGAAATGGGTGGCTTTTCGCGGGCTTTGGAAGGTCTGCAGGGTGCCCATAAAATAGCCACAGCTATTGGCGATCCCTCACTGGAGCTGCAGGTTTATGTGGCGCTCTCTGAACTCTTCAGTCGGCTGCAGGACAACGATAAGAGTGCAACGTATGCCTCAAAGGCCTACGATCTGTCCCGATCCCTACAGCTCGGCGACCTGAACTCTTGCCATCACAGGGCGGCATTATTGCGCATGGCAGCCTCCCTGCGTAAACAGGGCGACCTTGGAGATGCCCACGACTACTGCATGGTATGTGCCAACTAAATACTTTTCCAACTAAATATCTTTTCCATGTTCAAGTTGCAGTTTTAATACTCGTTCACAAAGTGAAAAGCATACCTATATTAGGATTGTACAATGTCCGTCTGAACCAAATTTATCTCACCATATTTGAAACTGCGTCATCTTTTTTAGATTTTTTACAATCCTTCAGACAGACAAGTTCCTCTAAAGATCTAGAATAAATGCAAATAAGTCACCAAATTCGGTAGACAGTTTTCTGACCTCCCTATAAAATCGAGCCACAAATTTTCCAAATGCCCATTTCCGCTACAAATAATCGTTTTAGACTATTTTATCCGTCTTTCTGGCTGAACCCAATTTATTTCACCATATTTGAATCTGTGTCATATTTTTTCGATTTTTTGGGAGTAACAATTAGATTTAACACATATGTCTACCTCAGTGTTACAGTTAGATAATTGCAATTTTTAGACAGACAAGTTCCTCTAAAGATCAAAAATAAATGTAAATGAGTCAAATACTCGTTTCAGACTATTCTATCCGTCTTTCTGTCCGCTTGTCCGTATGAACCAAATTTATTTCACCATATTTAAAACTGTGTCATATTTTTTAGATTTTTTGCAGTTTTTCAGACAGACAAGTTTCCTCTAAAGATCAAGAATAAATGCAAATGAGTCACCAAATTCGGTAGACCTCTCTAAAAATCGCGTCACAAAATTTCCAAATGCTCATTTCCGTTACAAATAATCGTTTTAGACTATTTTACGTAATTATGATACTGTGAACGAGTATTGCGCAGTCGGTTGGACCCGATTGCAACGTTCTTACTTTTATTACTTTGCAGGAAGCAACTAGGCTTTCGCTGATTTCCGGAGATCAGGCCACATACACACGCAGTATCCGTGTCATGGGGGATATCTACCGCAAAAAGATGGACATTGATGTATGTATGAAGTTTTAATAATTTAGATACACTTGTATTATATGTATATTTAAAATGTGAACTTATTGAAAGAATTTTTCCTATAAATAGTAGTAAGTTTAAAGAATAGTAATTATTTTTTTTTAAGACGGAAATCAAGAAAAACACAGATGATTCAAATTCTCTAATTCTCTCACGGTATATTCGAAAATTAATTTTAAAATTTTTTCATAAATACAGTGATATAAATGAATATTGGACTAGTACCACTAACCACATAACATATGGTTGGGACATCCAGTACAAAAAATGTGACTCGCCTGACTAAAGCCTTCTCAATTATTTTCAACTAGTTGTCGTATCTATAGCTCCTTACAATGTTAATATTTTAGGATATTAACAAAGGCGATTCCCTAAAACCAGAAAAAAATTATGTTAAAAGCTACGTATGCAGCGTGTACAAATTATATACTCAAGTATAGAATATACTTTAAAAAAAATAAATTAAAATAAATAAAATAATATGCAGCTGCATATGTAATTTTTTTGTGGTTTCAATAAGTCGTCAAATCCATATTATTTGGTATTATCTTGTGTGGTTCTAGTTGTGGTGTGAAACGGGTGGGGTTAGGCCAAAGACAATATAAATATAAATAGTATTTATAAATATAAAAAGTATTTATATTGTCTTTGGTTAGTCTAAAGTGCCTCTTTTTTAGTCTTTTTATGGAGACTGCATTGGCTAGGTTTCGGGCGATGATTTATAAGCCAGGTCGTTATATCTGCTGGAGCAGAACGAAATCTGGTGCTCAATATTTTTTAGGGCAAGGTCGCGATGTGGGGTTCGGCTGCTGAGGAACCATTTACACTCCGTGATGACGCCCAGATTTGGATGCCGTCTGTCCAGGTGGGCGCTATGACTATGACTGGTAGATCAGTCGCTTGCACCAAAGGTGTATATAGTGTATTTTTATAAAGTAAAAGTGCTTTATTGTCTTTGCTGTTACTATTGATGAATTACTATTCGATCTCTTTAAACAATATTTAACACAATTGTTCTAAAGATAATCCAAGTGGTTAATTAACGAGCATATTTTCTTCGGTTTAATTTAGAGAGCATTTCGACAGTACGAGCAGGCAATGGGTACTTCGGCCACTTTGGGCGATCGTATGGCTCAGATGGAGGCGATGGATGGCGCAGCTCGCTGTCTGGAAACGTTGCGACTTCAAAGTAAGATCTGCAACTGCAGACCTCTGGAGTTTAATACGCGGCTTTTGGAGGTGGCCAGCTCGATTGGGGCGAAGGTGCGCTGACCTTTTTTTCTAAAGCGAAAAAATGCAATTTGCAATGCCAGTAAAAAAATCGTTTGTATACGTTTTAGCTACTGGTGCGAAAAATTCGAAGTCGCTTAGCACTTATATATCAGGCATTGGGCGACGAAGATCAGTGTAATACACACCTCCGATTAGCGGATCAAACGGATGCCGCCCTTGGACTAAATTGCGGTGCCTGTGGCGAGGTTTTCGGCCTGCAGCCAGCCAGCCTAGAAGCACTGCCATGTGCCCACATCCTTCATTCCAGGTAACTACGCACCGTTCGTATCTATCAAATACTAATTATTGTTATTATAAAGATTGTTGTTTCTTTCCCGGGAATATTGTTTATCTACTTTAAATTAGATTTACATTTATATATTTTTACTACTAACTATCTATCTAGATGTAGGATCTAATAATAATATAAGAGTAATAGCTGTGATTAGATTATTGTTATTATTAAGATTGTTCTTTCACTTTTCCCAAAAATGTTGTTTATCTACTTTAAATTAGATTTACATTAATATATTATTACTACTAACTATCCATCTAGATGTAGGATCTTATAATAATAATAGCTATGATCAGGGGCATAGTTTATGCCGGACAGGGGTATTTTACCGGGGTATTTTACCCCATCGTGTTGGTGATGTTATTAGCAATGTTTATAATTCCGTTAGGCTTTAAGCATTTCATAATTATATTTATGTGTATATATATTTTTTTTCTGTGGAGCATATTTTATTATTTCTCATTGTGGCCAAATCTAAGCTTGAGTCTACATAAGATACTGCGAAACTTATTCAACCAAACATAACCGCTTTGGACTCATCTGACCTTAGAATATTCCTCCATTGTTGGGATGTCCAATTTTCATGATCCCTGGTAAACTTTTAGTAATTAAAAGTGGAACATTTCGTGGGCTGCAGGCTTTTAGGCTATGTTGCCTAAGATATGTATGTGAGAACTGTTCATTTTAAACTCTTTTTTAGCAAGACTGCTGTCTTGAAGGATTCCTTTAAGTTTAAGGCGTTTTTAATTATTTCAGTGAAGCATCCTACAATTTAAACAACTTCATTGTAAGTTTTTCCGTCAAATATCAACTTTTTGATAAGATCGCGCTTCTCCGCAGTGCATTATAATGATTATTATTAACTTTTATGATGGAAACAATGAAATCTTAGTCAAAACTAATAAGCACGTGCTTTCTACAACGAAATTCCGCAAAATATTGAAGATTGTCCCAAAAAACAGCTAATGGTACTATTTTTTCGCCATTTTTGGGGAATTTTTTCTTAAAACCCAAAATATATATGTAGACCGAAACTTGAAGATCGGTAAAGCTGTTTTTGTTTATGGGAAATACTAAACAATATAAAAAAATCAAAATTTAAAAAAAATCGCAACAGTAACGCATTTTTTTTATATCAAAAACAAAATGTGTTGAAGTGGTGCTATTATTTTTTTCACTACTGTAGCTGGTCTTCAAACTCTGTACCTTTCTTTAAACTCGTTTTTTAAATGAAAATTCAAGTACTACAGACAGATTTCAATGTTCAGTCCTGAAAATTTTATAAAGATCATGCACTTAGTTTAAAAGATATTCACTTGTTCATAGTTTATTACTACGTTTTTTTACGATTATTTACTGTTAACATTTGTTTTTATTGCTTAGATGTGCTCATGAAATATTTCGCCGACGGGATAAAAATATGTCGGGCCGCTCTTGCCCGGCTTGCAATAAATTGCTGAGCTCCCGCCTGCATCTCTATGGGAACGAGAGCACGGCAGAAAACGAGAACTTCGACGAGGACAGTGTTCGGACAGCAAATGGACTGGCTCTTGATGGATTTATATCGCTTAACTCTGAATCGCTGTTGCCACTGCCGGCTCCACTTTTAGCTCGATCTGGCACCGATTCGACGGTGTATTGCAATGGGCTTAAGGATAAATCGATGCCCAGCATCGAAAACACCGCACTGCTGCTAACAGCGAACGCTTCTCCCAACGCAGTCTACCGCAGCAATTTGTCGCTGGCTTCTCTCAGTATGCGCGCTTCTAGCCTAACAATCGACAGTGGACGGAACGCGACTTCCTCAGTCTAAGTTTTCAAGGTAGAACAGGTCCTTGGATCGCTTACTAAACAAAAAAAAATTGACAATTATTCTTTTTTTCAGTTTCTGTACAAGATAGATGGTTTTTGTTAAATTCCTATATAATCACAATATAATAAGCAACATTATGATTAACTAATTCACCTGACTCTTGCGCTGTGTCTTATAAAAGAAAGGAAATCCGAGAAACGTATAAAACCCAAAATTCTGTGCTAATTCTAATAAGTTTTCTGTTGATTTTCTTCTTTATACTTATTTTTTTGATAAGAGGGTAACAATGTAACATATTGAGATATTGTCAAGATCGAAGAGTACATAATTTATAATACTGCACACATTGAAAAATGGTTTTCTGCAAATATTTTTAATCTATCTGTCAGTCTGTCTATATGGTTATGTCGATCTTCTCAACTATTAGAGCTATTTATCGATACAAAAACATTTTCTTTGACTGATGAGCAGATCATGTTTTCGATATCATATCGATCTTGTCAACTATTAGAGCTATATATCGATACAGAAACACCATCTTCGACTGATGAGCAGATCATGTTTTCGATATTTTTGATTGATTGATCGAAAAACTAACAATTTTCAATAGCATATATAAAGTTTAATAAAAAAAAAAGTTGCTTCAATGAATGTACAAAATGTGATGCCATCGATAAAACACAAAAAAGTAATTGTTAAATCCGTTATCATATTTGATTTAGTTTTAAGCAATCAGCAAAGTATATTATAAATTCATATCGTAAAGTTTCTGGAATGTTGGCGGATTGGGAAAATTGTATCTTTGTATCTCTAAAGTAATTTGATATATGCTACTTCCTTTTGCTCTATTTATTTCATTTTTTGCTACAGGGTAGTACCTAAATCCAAATGACAGATGAGTTGTTAAAGTTTTAAAATGAAAAGGTCCAACATATAAGTACCACAGAATCATACTACATAGAATTACCTATTGTTTATATATACGATAATTCGTATAATATAAAAAAGCTGTGTAAAATTATAAGTAACTAAGTAACCAAAGTTTAAAAGTTATTGTTGAATATACTTAACAAGCCTGTAAACAGTTTAAAAAATATATTTACAAAAAAAAAATGAACAAATACATAAATAAGTATATATATATATTGTCTGTCATAATATTCGAGACAATTTTAATTATCCTTAACTTTGAAGCACAGAAGTAATTAAGCACTCCTAAGATTTTAGTGATTATTAAGTACAGGTCATCATCTATGATAACTGTAAGACAAAGTCAATCACTGATCAAATCAATTGTATTTGCTGTAATATAGTTGTTAATAAAATGCCGTTGAAAATCTCAATGTGTCTGCTTCTAAAACGATAATATTATAATTGTTGAATACCAACATAAGATATATAGTTGGAAACTATAAACTATATTTCGTTAATTGCCTAATGGGTTACTCAGGCAACTCATTTACTGACGAGTGTAACCGACAGTAGAATACAGTGGAAAAGGGGACATCTTGATTCTGGGACCAACAACTTAATCGTAGTCTATAATCTGTACCATAGGCTCTAGGTTATGGTGTCAATATGCGATTTGATCAAACAGAACAAATCAGAATAAGCTCATTTTTAAAATCTGTATTTATAAAATGGAGATATTTAATCTTTTTATCTAAATTTTGATCGAAGCCACACGATAAGATCTATTGAAACAAGATATAGGTTTTATATCACTTTGCACCCTGGCAAGAAGAATTTTTGTTCCACTTTAAATACAAAAAAAAAACTAGAATTGAAAACACCTCTTAAGTATGATCACAAATCAATCAGTGATTAAGTCGGTCAGTTTTATATATTTTGTATAGATATGTGTACATTTTATTTTTGATATAGGAGTGTATGTGATTTGCGAGCCAAATACCCAAAAAAATAGGTAAAATCTTGAATGGCGCATGCGCATTGAGGCTTAAAAGAAAAAATGACTGAATTCGTGTCAAATCGTAATCTAACAGATTATACACATATAATACATATATGAACAAGTAGATGTATATGTATGTGTGTGTAACCATCTAATTCGTTACAAAGTCTGAAAACTATTTGAAGTTGTAGTTGGAAAAAATCATATTCGGTGAATGTGATTAAAAAGAATAAGTAAAAAAATGGCGGGATAGAGTTGAAAATAACAGCACATAACAGGTAATCGGGCTACTAGATACCCTGTAGCCAGATATAGATACAATTGCCATACGTATGCGATATACCCTTTAGCACAGTTTTTAATGGATAGAGGGTAAACGGAAATTGAGAGCGCATGCTCGCTCTTTTTTTCATTGTGGGGTAGTTTAGCGTTGCCAGATCAGAAAATCCGCTTTACGTAGCACCTGCATTTAACATTAAAATACAATTTTAATGTTTTGTAAACTTTGTTTCATAACGCTACGTTTGTGAATCTATTCAATATTCTCAACTCAATATCGTTTTTGATTAGATCTGTGAGCCTATATCATATTTAGTGGCAACTCCTTCGGCTGGCAGTGGTAACAAGGGGTGGTTGGGTGGGCGAAGGGGTGGAGGGGAGGGGACGGTTACGTTCGCTCGCTCATCAGGCTGAAGATACTGGCTCGTGTGTATATGTTCGCTATGTTCGTTTCAGTTTTAGTTCAAATTGGGTATATTCTGCGTGAGGCCGAAACCTTGCGGAACGCGGGCTCTCGCGTCACATAATAAAGTTGTTCACACACACACACAAACACACACGCACACACATATATATACATATACGTGCTTCGTGTGTTGAAAATTTTCTAAAACAAGTGCAATTCGAATATCAAATAATTGCATATAGAATTGTACAAAGGATTTACCGCGAATTTGTTTGTGCGATTTAAAAATTATATATATATA
>SCDS01001361.1:0-11708 GCA_004149465.1 Drosophila nigromelanica | reverse complement strand
TTTGACTTCAATGTTGTCCAAATCGCAAGCTTCTTCTATACAGATTAAAAGCTCTTGAAGGTTGACTACGTCCTGAATGACAATAGGTGGCGGCTTCGAACCTCATAACCAAAAATAACTTCGTTGCCTCTTTTATAAGGAAATTTTAGAATTTTAGAATAAAAAGCAGTCGTGTCTACAGTTAAACATAAATTGTATCTTTAGGAACTGTGGAGCACACTTACCTATAAACTCGTTGCGTATGCGAATGCGCTCCTGCAGCTTTGGCTCCGAGATGATGACGCAGTTGATGAAGGCCAGCAGAGTTGCTTGATAGTCGAGTGGTGGCGCTGGAGAGGCGCTGGTCTGTTCCAGCTCATTGATGACAATTTTGAAGCGATAACGTTCCTTTTTGAGATTCTAGACAAATAAAAAAAAAATAAAATTAATGGGAATTATATAAAATACGAATATGATTATACCTTGTAAAACTCGAGAGTTTCGATGGCACGGGCGTAGCCGTCGGGGCTGTAGGCGCAGAGCGCGGATAGCAGCTCGAAGACCTGCTTCTTGACCGTCGCATTCTGCGTGTCTATGGCAGAGCCCAACTTGGCAATGTAGTCACGATTTTCGACTATGTAATCCAGGCCGATGCGTGGGTCCATTTTTGTTTGTGGCTTTATTATCGGTGGGTGCGTTGCCGGCGGAAGGGGAAGGGTGGGGCTACGACGCGACCACTGCTCGTAGTTTGTCACGCCGAACGCAATTCGATCGATCGATTTGTGCGGCTAGTTGCAAAGGTTCTCAGTTCTTAGTCTTGGACTTGGACTTGGACTTGGGTGCTGATCGCCGCATTGAATACTTAAATAGTTTCCGTCATGCCGAACGCCTCTCGTGCGCTGAATCTGTAAAGTAGATGAAAAGCGTTGCCCATGAAAATCGAACTCTGATTGCATTAGACACATTGGGGTGCACCCTGCGATGGGGGTAATCAATTGTGGGTCTAAAGCACGACCAATCCTCGGCCCTCTGCCCTGGCCCCTGTCAGACGGTGTCCCATATTTTGTCTATTTTAAATGCCGTCCGTGCAGCGTGTTTTTTAATTAATTTACGATCTTGACTTCTGGGCTGTGTACCCTCCAGACTATAGACCCATAAATTCATTTTGGTTAATGCGCCACCAGAGGCAATTGCTTTGATTTCTCAACTGCACTTTTGACGGTCGAAAAAATGGAGATACAAAAATAAAAAATCAAAATCAAAAACGAGACGAAAGCCAAGATCAAAGCTGTTGCCGGCCCGTTTTCAATCTTAGTTGGGGTTCCGCCTTCGAGATCGGCATCTCAATTATAGTAAATGATCTTGTTAATTTGTTTACACTTAAAAGCGGGCGACGTATTCGACTAGTTGCCAAACGATATAGTTGAAAAGTGCACAAATCGCCGACAAAGTCTGCCATTTAAGTTCTCGCATATTAAATCAACAACAGCAACGATAATACAACAACAACAGCAATTACAACAAACAAAAAAGGCCGATAAAATGTTTAACATTTTTGTTAAGAGCTTCGATCTCAAGTGGCACTTTGCGCCATTTGAAATTATAATTTGTGTGTGCGCTAAATGCTCATGTTTTTATTTATTATTATTATATTGTTGTTGCCGTTTCGTTATGATTTTATATATTGAAAGCCCAGTTCCCCAGTCAAGTTTTAAGCGGCGTCGCTAATGAAATCAAATAAAATGTCATAAAATAAATGGACAGATATTATAACATGACATCCTTTAGATATGCCATTCAGATATCGCAAGTGCTCGCAGTGTGTTTGTTTCCGATAATCCAATACACGACAATACCTTAAAAAACAAAAAAAAGCATAAACACAGACAACATTCTGGAAAAAACAAGTTCTGAATCGCAAAAGCTGAAACATTTTGCGATTTTTCTGTCATATTCTTTGACTGTCTTTCTAATTGAAATCAAACGTAATGAATATTTAAAAGCATACACTGTGCTACATGATTAAGTTTAAATTTTGATCAAAAAACATTTTAAATTATTAACAAGAAGAGACAAAGAAGACTATAAGTAACTTTTATTTTTACTTGGAATTACAAAAGAATTTTTAGAATTTGGAATCTAAATATTTAATTTATTTTGGTTTTAATGGGGCAAAATATTTATAATAGGTTAGTAACCAAGTAGTTCTGTTTAATATTTTTTTATTTACAAGAGTAGCTAATTGAAACTCTCTGTTGGGCAGTGTAGCTAACCTGTTGCTTTATTTTTATGTGGACTAATAGGAACGTTAATTTAGCACAACACCCGCATAACATCAGCAACAGGCGATATTCTTTCTAAATATACATACAACTATATATATATATATATATATATGCGCGCCTGATAGGCCGATAAATTAAATGCTTATCAGCAGAACTGGTTCCATTAGGCCCAGCGATGTAGTTCGCTAGTCGCAATATTGCAGGAGTATTTATTGTCAATTTGTTTTATGCAAAGCAGAGCGACGAAAAATGTGATTTTAATTGAAATGTAAACAGAGTTGGCAGCACGTAGCGAACGGAAATGCCTGGGAACAGTACACACACATAAATACACACACACACACACACACGCACAACCATTCACAAAGTTTCAACTAAAATGTTAATGAACCCGAGAGAACTTTTGCAGCTCGGAGGCTAATTAGAATTTTGTCAAAGGTGCAAAGATCTTTTCTTTTGTCGGCTCTGTTTTTTGGGTTGTTTGCCGTTCGGAGTTGTTTTTTGTATATGTTTAATTTGGACTTTTTGGAGTTTTAGCCTCGGTTCATTTATCTTGGCTTAAAGCACGACTGGAGACAATTGCGGGGCGTTGACAGGCGCAAATGGCTTTGTCATATTGGAGTTGTTGTCCTCCTGCACCCACTGCGCCCCCTGTGCCGTAAACAGACGACAGGTGGCGACTTGGTGTCGCCGTCGCCCGTCTATAAAATGTCAACCACACACACACATACACACACTTACAAATTGGCAGGCGCTGAGATTGTAAAATATTTTCATCGTCATCGCCTTGCTCGAAGCCAAGTTAAAGTGCAAGTAATAATTCACGAATTTCAAAACTTTTCAATGCTCAGCGAACATTTGTTGTCTGTCTGCCCCGTCTATCTCTCTGTCTATCTGTCTCTATGTTTCTCGTGTGTCTCGTGTTGTCGCTTTCAATGTCTAGCGACATTTTAATAATGAATGTTATGTATAAATTATGCTCGGGCTCTTTAACAAATTCACAGACTGCTGTTCGCACAGCTGCTTAATGTGATTAAATGTTGTGCAAAGTGCATTAGGGGAATAATTTATAAATTTTTAAATAATTTATTTTGAATTTCGTAGTTTTGGGCTTGTCTACAAATCAAGCATACGCCACGTAGGACACTTGACAGCAGAAAAAACATAAACAGATAAACAAGAAAACTGCTGATCAAATTTACAAATCTGTAAACAGTAGACGCCAGCAGCGACGCTGACAGAACTGTCGCAATAAGCGCAAGGTCGCTGCTGCTGCTGTTGTTGTTGTTGTTGTTGTTGTTGTCGCCCGCTTGCCACCTGTAACAAATTGCAGCAAATGAAGCTGCAACCTCTTCAAAGCGGCCGTCGCCCATTTTCTATTAATTTTCTACGGGTGTGTCCCAAGTTTTATATTTTTATTTTTCAAATTCAAGTGTTGGTGTCGCCGTTGTTGTTTTTGTTGTTGACTGCATAATTTTCATAATCTTTTATTGAATTTTTACGACCTGCAGCCGGCAGCCGCAACGAATTTGCATTTTAATTTGTGCCCACAACAAATATGTATATAAAACATTAAATAAATGGCCATTGAACAAACTGTTTGTACTTAACAATAGCTCTAACTGGCTGTTAACTGATAAATCCAAGTTGATTGAACAATGCAAATTTGTTAACTGCAACATTGAGTGGCACAATGAAACACTTGGCACCCTTACAATAAACTGGAAGGTCTATTCAAGATCTGTTAACACTTTAGCTTATTATTTATATACGTATTACAAGTACATCGTATTGGAGTATAAGCTGAATTAGCCGGAGTAAAAGATATTGATCTTACTGAGGGTGTTCCACACCCACTTTTTAACAAGAATTGATTAATATTGTTATTGGATTTTATTAATGTTTCCGTAAACAAACAAAATGGTTCGACTAAACGAGAATATGATATAGTTTTCCAATATTTAAAGGGATTACACCGTACACGTATATTTAAAAATCTTACAAATAAATATAATTCATCTACATTTTTAGTTTTTGGGTTTGGTCTTTAGATTCTCATGCTATCCTTTGTTTTTCTCATTTTTCGTACGAATACATATTTCTCTTTTTGAGAAGCGTATTAAAATTACATATAATCAATTTTAGCGTTCCATTTATTAATGTGTGCTTAATCTACGAACAACTTCACTTATAAATGAACATTTTCATTTCACTGTTGAGTTGCGTTTGATGCTGTCTTATCAACAACAAATTGTTTGGATTTGTCTGGGAACGAAACGCAAAATGCACAGAGAAGCCGCTTTGTTTGCTGCAGCTTTAAACTAACGCAGACAGCTGGACAGGCGCATTGGACGAGTCATAACACTTGACAACAGACGACGCCAGCAACATCAACAACATCAACAACTTCTACAACAGCAACAACAACAACGACAACGAAATCCAATCAAAACACGATCTTGGCGCTTGGCGCAGTCAGCATTGACCTTATGACTTCTAAAATCGGTAAAAACATCTTTACAGCTCCATGTGGCAGCGATTGTTGTTGTTGCTGCTGTTATTGATGCACGTTGTTCATTTTGATATGTTTTCAATATGCGCTAAAAATACAAAAAGCCAACTCGAGATGTCGCGTACTTGAAATTGGGATACATTTTATTGCCTTTATATTTCATTTCATGCGATTGCCATACTCAACACAATTCAATGCAATGCGATGCGATTCATTCATGTTACGATGAGTAGAAAAGACAACTCTACCCCGTACCCCGTACCCCGCACCCCTGAAACCCACTCCCCTCCCCTGTGGTAACCCACACTCACTGCCACTCACTTGCACTTGAGCTGGCCAAGTTAACAACAACAATTTTGAGGATAATTCCATTGCACAGTGAGGTTGAGGTTGCACCGAACGAAGGTCAAGCTGTTGGCAAATTGAGCAATTTAGGGCGTGGCCCAATACGCCCATTAATGCCTTAATTAACACAGCTCACAGCTGGTCAGTAGTCAGTCCCAGTATGCATCGTAGGCGTCTTCGACAGCTGCCAAACTGCCAAAAGTCAACGGCAACAACAACAAGGCAAATACTTAATTTTAAATGTTGTATTGTTGTACGCTCTTGCGGTTAACAAAGAACATTTGACTACACAAATTATATAGGAAAATAAAATAAATAAATAAAACGCAGCCCACAGACCAAAAGTAGTGAGAGAGAAATAAATAAAAATAAATGAGCAACGAAAAAAATAAATAAAAAAAAAACAAGATGCGTAGGTTTTGCATTTGGATGGCGATGACTTTGTCGTCTGCTTTGACTGACCACAAAAAACTAAGAAAAGCTAGTCACCAGCTCCACATGTAAGCCCAAGCTACAAGATATCGTGTAGTGTGTTTATACCCACAAACAAAAATATGTAAATATATATAAATGTTATGAACTTGGATAGAGGTTTTTCTTAGGCTCATGCAGCAGTGATGACCACGTGTAGGGATCGTGAGTGGAGACTTTTAAATGGCGACTTCAACAGATCAAATAGCTTACTCTATTACTCCACATAAGCTTAACTTTTCTGTTATCTGATCTGTATGTTCCAAACCATTTTAGTGCATATTTAATTAAAGAAAAATTAAAAACATTTATTTAAGCTAAAGTATGATAATCTGTAGATATTTTATCAAATAAAACATTCAAGAACTGTTATACATACACTTAGAGAAAAAAAAACTTCGATACGCGTGCGTTTACTGCAGCTTGAATTATTTCTCACGGTAGATCTTTTAGTTTTTCAACACCTTAATCCCTAAGAAACAGAAATGAATTTTCTCTTCGTGTTGTATTAATTTTATACAAATCAACACGATCATTTCATAGCTTTAATTAAACATTGTTTGCTTAATAGGAGTTCATATTATTCAATGAATTAAAGACCAACATAAATATATAAAAAACTATTTTCTGTTTGATTAGCTATAACACAATTTATCAAATGGCTGATTTAAGAACTGTTATTCAAATGCCATAACATAAATTAAGAGAATAGCCTCTACCCAAACAGACTTTCGTCACATTGTCATCTCTGGCATAGGCTCACTCACATACATATAGAAGCGATTTAAGTGCTGTCCCTTTATCCACGACTTCTTCATTAGGGCTCATTCAGAACGCCGCGTGGCGCTTGTTGACATTTGACAGGGGCGGGTGCAGCTCCCTTGATGGGAATTTATGAATGGTCACATAGACGAGCTCACATTTGGTTTAAATCGCACTTGGAACTTGAAACTTGGAATCGTCGAATACGCCACGAAATGTGTGAAAACTCACTTCACTGAATCATATTTACTTTTTATTTTTATTTTTTGGGCATTGCATTTAGGGTTTTTCATATGGAGGGGATTTGGGAATTTTGCGCAACCAAGTGTGAAACGCAAAGTGGAACAGGTTCGTCTAAGGTCTGTGTGTAAACCTATAAAAAATGAGGCGCTAATGGGCAAGTTTCCATGCACGTTTACACAACGGAAAAGCGAAAGTTATATTGAACTAGCGGTTATAAAGATCTACACTAGGAGAAAAACACGGTTCTAAGAGAGAATTTGTAGTTAACTTAAGAAATTACATATTGACAATGCACTTGTAATTTGTGTACAACATTTTGTATTCGTTTTCTCTGAGTGTAGCTAGAGCTAAATCGCAGCTTTACAGCTGCATAGCTGGAGACTTGTTCGGAATTCTTGTAAAGTGCATAAATATGTTCGGGTCTTATGACAGCTAACAAGCCAACAAATTACAGGCACATACACACCTGGCTTATAAACACAAATGGCTAATGAAATATCGACTGCCAAAATCTTGCGGTATGCCAAAACAAAAATATCAAACGGTTTTCAGGGCCAAATGCGCACAATGAACGCTAATTATGCTACGCTCAGATCAGTTCAATTTTATGCTTTGTGGTTGAAAGCAATACAAAACTTAGGTTCAATGCACCGGCAAAAGCATAACCCACGCATTGCAGCATTTCAAATCCCTTGTTGACCTTAACTTTGAATTGTCAAAACACACAAAAGTTCAAAACTGGCCAAAAGCACGAAAAACGCCCGCTTCCCCCGCTCAAACAATGCGCCGCAGACGGACTTGGATGCCTACATTTAACTTAACAAAAAAAAATGTGATTCATATAAAATTTTGTATTATTTGGTTTAGGCCAAAGTCTGAATGGCAGCGACAGTTTCAGCTGCAGCCCCATAGATGCCGCCACTGTGCTGACATTGACTTGTGGTTTCAGTTGCCGTTGTTGCTGTTGCTGTTGCTGTTGTTTTCCAGTTGCTGTGTGTGGGCTCCTTCATCATAAGCGCAAATTGTTTTCCTCACTTCATTCAGCTCAAAGATCAGGTCTCTGTTTCTGATTAGTCAGCTTAGTTTGGATTTGGGTGCTGCTGCTGCTGCTTGGTGGGTGCGATTCTTGCCACAGTTTTTATGTTTTTTTTTTGCGTGGTACTCACGCTCAGCTATTTGTCCTTCAGATACATTTGTATCTTGTATCTTTAGCTGTGGCTTTGGCTCTGACTCTGACTCTGGCTGGGGCTGTGGCGCATCCAAACTTGTACTTCCGCATGGGCCATTTGGCATATGTTAAAAGTTTATCTACTCTAAACATCTTGTGACTATATTCAGCTGCGCGATAAGGCGGGCATTAAATGCGTTGAATGCGCCTACGAATATCGAATGAATCATAGCTAGAACTTGGCAGTGAGTTTCGGTGACTCTTTGGGTCACAGCTGTGATAAACTGCTTTTACTGCAAGTAGAACTTTTCCTGGCATTGAAATGCAAAACGTTTCAGGTGTCTGTTTAATTATGTTACAGCAAGCTGCCTTTTATGTAAGTTCAACATTTTGCAGATCTGAGCTGCACTTGTTGTTTACAAACTAAATAAACAAAGCACAAACAAATGCATAAATTAAATGCGAATAAAAAATGAGATATCAAATGACAAGCGTGAAAATTGCCAGCCAAATGGCAGCGAGTCAGAGATTAAAGGCCAGCGAGTGCAGGCGCTGCCAAAGGTCTTGAGCACTCAATTGGGCAAGGAGCGAGTGTGTGTTTGGGTGTGTGTGTTTGCGTGTAATACTTTTACCTTTTGGCCCGGCTAACAGCTTGCGCAATGCGCACAGTGCCAACTCGAACTTGAACTACATGAGCTGCACATTGAAAATTAGCTGCGCAGATTGATCCCATTTCAGTGTGGAGCAGTCAGCGCCACGTGACAGGCGAATTAGTTGGCCAACGTTGCATTGTTGTTGCCTTTTTGGGGCACACAAACACACTTAAACACACACAGCGAAATGGGAGACAAAGACGAGGACAGCGGCATCAGATCAGCGATCTCCAGGCAGCCGAATCGCCCACAGCGCCGTTCGCTTTGCTTTTGTTGTCTTTACAAAGTATCTTCAGCATCAGCGAGGGCATCACAAGTTGATCATGCAGCTTGCAAAATTGTCTATATAAGATAATAATGTGTGTCTATTATATATCTTTTTGCGTTTCGTTTGTTAATTAACCTTTAATTAGTTGATTTACTTGGAGGCAATTCTTATTTATTTGCTTTGTTTTCCCAGCGCAGCAAACTATTTTTATGACTTTAAGAGGCTTTGGCTTGTCCAGAAAATTAACAACAGAACTCAGCTAAGATCTCTATAAATGGTGGCTATTAAACTTGGAACAGAGAAGCTTTAATGGCTCTTTATAATTATTTGAAATTACAAGTATTATTCCATTGTTTATTAAAAAAAACGTTTATTATTTATAATTGCGTAGATATTGGTAAGACGCATTAAAAAAATAAAACCCTTCAGATTAAAAAAATAAATTTGATGATAAATGATTATTTGTTTAACAGATCTAATTGTTTTTCAAATGTGTAATTAGTAACTTAATAAGAATTTAATTTAGTTGTGAAATAAAAAATATACAAATTAGATAAATATTTAAATAAGTTGAGTTTGTTACATTTACTTTTTTTAAATTTCTTTCAGAGCATTTACGTTTCGGTTAAGCAAATCATTTAGTTGCCATTCATATTTGTTGTTGGCTGGTGAACTTGTAAGCCAACTTGTAACTTAATATTTTTAGCCGTTTTTTTGTTGTTTTTTTGCTGTAATTTGTATTTCTTTTTTTTGCTTTTTTGCATTGTCTTGCTAACGTTACTTTTGCTTAGTTGTGTTGTTTTGGTTTGCGTTTTGCGCTATTTATAAACAATGTGTCTTCTGAGCATATGACGATTGTCTTACAATTAAGATTTCATTGTGAGATTTCCTGGGCCACATGGCGTATGCGCAATGCGCGCAGGCGAATCATTTTCAATTTGCCAATGTTGTTGTTGTTGTTGGCGATGTTTGCTGGCACTTGCAGCATAAACTCACAATAATTTGTTTAATTAGGCGTAAATGACGCTGACAGCGACGCTGGCAGCGCTGCCGCCGCATCTAATGGAGCGTGGCAGAATTTAATAGCTTTGACGGGTTTTGCTTTAACCTTAACACCGAGCTGGTGCCGCCACCGCCACCGCCGCTGTGTGGCAAGTGAATCGCAATTGTCTCTCGATCTGTGTGTGTGTGTGTGTGTGTGTGTGTGTGTGCCACACCCCGGCAAAAGTTCGATCGATCGATTGCTAACCATATAAAATGCTAAGCCATAAGAGTATTCTTGCAGCTCCCCAAATGCCATAAAACGTGCCGCGCATAAGTCAGCCATTGGGGCCAAGCCGCGGCGACCTGCCAATCGTTCGTTTGAGCCAAAGAGCCAAAGAGCCAAGACTGCATTCAGATGGCAGCGATCGTCGGTGGCTACTCAACATTTGATTGCACATCCAGTCCGGCAAATCGTTGGCTGCCTTTGCCATTCACGACGATAATTCAATTAATTGCGAAAATGTCCTAGAGACAAATTCATATTCATATCGCAACAGCAACAGCAACAGCGATTGCAACAAAGTGTAGACAAACGATCGGATCGTGTCTGCGATCGTGTAACTTTTCATTAAATTTCATTAAATTCTTTTATGCGATAGCAAATAGCAAAATGAGCAAAAAAAAAAACACTGACTAACAAAGTTTTAAGCATTGCAACAACAAATCGCTGATCTTCAAACTCTAATCAACAGCCGACGATCGTCAGAGACTGCTCCAGCTTCAGCTTCATGCATTTTATGACTTTGATTTATTTGTGTAAATTATTTTTGTAGCTGTTACATGGACAAACAGACAACTTGAATGTTCGAGGAAGTGTTTGCATGTCTTCGAGCGGCGGGTGGAAGAGAGACGCTCAACGATCAGTGATCAGCGATCAGCGATCTGCTTGGGGATTGGGACTGAGCTTGCAATTGTGGTTTGCTCACTGTTCGTCAAAGTTATTAGCTGTCTACAATTGTCAGCAGCGTTGAGATTCCCAATTCCAATTCCAATTTCAATTCCAATCCCGTTTCCATTCCCATTCCCATACTCAGACCCGTGAGGCTCTGCACATTACATAAGCGAGTGATCTCCCCCTCCATCTGTCTAACTGTCGGCCTGTCGATCAGCTGTGCATAATTTCAATTTGATGAAGCACACACGAGGCGATAGATGGGCCCGTTGATAGGCGCCGTTAACTGACTTGCCCTGCGGCTAGTGGCGACTCCCACAACCACTTTTCGCCTTTCTCGCTCTCTGTCTCTTTCTCGCCCTCTGTCGCTCTCTCGTTGGCCGCTTAGCGTGTTTAATTACAATTGGGGGGATTTGGGATTTGGATTGAGCACGGATATCCGCGTACGTGTTGCGCATAGACAACATCAACCGAACACTCAACACCCAGCACTCAACGTCATCTGCAGCTGTCGCTCAACTGCCCGATTTGGGATAGCGTGACCCATAAACGCCTAGGCAACCGAGTTGAATGTCACAGTAGATACCCAGCCGAAAGATTCGGCCAGCCAATGGATAACTCTCATTGTCTTAAATTTAGCAATTAATTGAACTCTGAAATATATTTTCATAATGCCTAAGCATGTCTTCAAATTGTGCTGTTAATCTCCTTGTAAATCAATACACACTTAAAACAATCGATCAAAAATCGTGCTCAAATTTAAACTATCTTAAATATATAAAGAAATAATTTCTATTAGAAATCAAATTTTTAGGTAAGATGGAGATATTTAGAGAAAGAGAGAGAGTACGAGATAGATAGAGAGAAAGAGAGTCAGAGCGAGTCAGGGAGAGAGAGAGTGAGAGAGAGAGTTAGAGAAAGAGAGAGAGAGTACGAGAGAGAGAGGGTACGAGAGAGAGTATGAGAGAGAGAGAGGGAACGAGAGAGAGTACGAGAGAGAGAGAGAGAGTCAGAGAAAGAGAGAGAGAGAGAGAGAGAGAGAGAGAGAGAGAGAGAGAGAGAGAGAGAGAGAGAGAGAGAGAAAGA
>SCDS01001360.1:0-13044 GCA_004149465.1 Drosophila nigromelanica | reverse complement strand
TACTTTATGGGGTCGGAGATGCCTCCTTCTACCTATTACATACATTTTAACAAAACCATTATACCCTTTTTACCCATTTTCAATGGGTTCAGGGTATAACAAGTGAGAACATTCCTGCATTCCTGCAATATATATGCAAAATTTGGTAACTCTAGTTCAAAAGTTGTGGGAGCTATAGGTATATCCGATTTTTTAAGGCGGGCGCTGGGGGCGTTACAGTGGGTATGACCGGGATACCAAGGTCACAATCTTTTGGGAATGTCGTCAGATATCTACATACCAAGTTTGGTCACTCTAGGCTTAAAATTGTGCATTTTATCAATTTGCGATTTTAGGTTTTATCGTTTTGCCGCGCCACTAGTGGGCGAAGCCCAAAATCCTTAATATTTTATCTGACGCGGATACACACGAGAATATATCCAAAATTTCAAGTCTCTAGCTTCAATAGCGGCGAAAAAAATTGCGTTCACACGGACAGACAGACGGGTGGACGGACGGATAGACGGACGTTGCACAAAACCAATATACTCTTTTTAATACGTGAACGAGTATAAAAAACGAATAATGGATCGCAGGGCAATAGTGGTAATTTAATTGAAAATAGCCCTAATTCTGAAATTGACTTCCAAACACACCCAATAATAAAACTTACGGCTGAATTAATTATGCTGATGACGTATCGGTTGGACCGGCTATCTCGTAACTATTGTTTTGTGCACAAAGTTCTGTCAGCAGAGAAGAACACGTTACAAGATATAAGTACAATGATTCGATCAGGACTAGTTAATACTGTAACGATGTTTAGGTTTTTAAATCAATCTCTTTATGAGTAAGTTTACACCAAGTAAATGCTACAATACTTCTTATACTTCCGCTTTATTTCAATTCTCGACTCAGACTGAATCGACGTTGCTTTCAAGCTCACTTGTGAGCGAGACAAGTGGTGTTCGAGCTCTTTTATAGAATAGGACAATATAGAGAACATGGGATAAAGGGATATCACACAACAGCCGTGAACATGCGTGTGTATGTACTATGCATTTGTCCTACTACAATATATAATGTTGTGTTTCTACTTGGAGTACAGCAGCCGCCTGGTCCTAACTGTTAGTTGTTTATTTGATGAGCTTGGGTAGCTTAGGTCGGGTTTGTAAGTTATGCTACAATTCGGCATACGCCAAAATTTATTCCTAAAATTTAATTACAAACCTTTTCTTTTTTATATACTTAATTGTATATATGTTTATGGTCTCGATTTGCCTTATTCTATATACAATAGATATTATAAATTTCAAACACATACTAAACTTACTCCTTGGCGACTGTGACAAGTGCAATGTTTTAAAAAAAAATTTGATTAGTTTAAAATATTATTTATGATTTGGTTATCTGGTTAAAATGTACACAAAAGCCAATACAATATCTAACTTCATAAATTAATTTTTAATTATATAACTGGAAAACTTACCACAAATTTTGGGAATCCGAATAGCAAGACAAAGAAATTTATGAAATCACATAAAAATAGTAATGTATATACATCAGTTGATAAACGTGCCTTGTGAAGTAATGCAAGAAAAAATTTTTTTACACCGGATGAAAGTCCACCTTTGTGTCTGTAGGATTATTACATATATTATAGTTTTCTTATTTAATTTATTTTTTATTTTTAACAACGAGATCATTATTTGTCAAAACTTTTTTTGATCTAGAATATAAACTAATCAGTATGTTATCAGTCATTTGACCTATCCTATTCCATAATTTATACGGACGGAATAGTTTTTAAAGGTATTTTGATTTAGATTACGATATATAAAATGATAGATTTGGTAATGTGTGACATTAACCAGTATAATCGGTTCGGAAAGGTATTACAAATAAAGATGGGGAACTTCAGCTTCGTATTTTACTTACGCTAAATAACTGAGAGCGTTGGCGTGAGCATGCAACGAACGTGATCAATTGACCAAGTAAATATTTACTTGTAAGTATATAGTTTCTTTAAGAAACTAAGCTGCAAGTACAGCATATATATGTACGACGATCGGAATCGGGGATAGCCGACCATATGCAATAAAGTGTTGTATATTGAAGCATGTTTAAGATTGCATATGCATGCTACAAACGTTTTAATCTCTTGAAAAATTTTTGTCCATACTCAAAGTAAAAACATCGTTTTCTGAAAACTTGAAAGACTTCTCGAAGGATCAAGTTTGCAAATAATGAGTCTGCAAAGGATATTTATCTTCGGAGCTCCGAAGTTATTTTCGGGCTTAACTTACTCCAAATTTTTCATGGCAAGACGATAGTACTCAGATTCAATATTATGGTAAACATACTTATTTGCCATTCCTGGTCGCAAAAAGTCATCTATATCTCTCTCAAACTCACTTGTTTTAAATTGAGAGGCAGAAGTTTTTTTGGGCTCACTACCTGACTCTTCCCTTAAAAAATAAAATAAATAAAATAAAATAAAAATTCAAATATCTAATCTGAAAAACATATACCTGAGTCTCTTTATTATGTCTGTAGGTCGATCCTTGCTATATGTTTTGCTATCTTCAGAGTCTGTTTTAATATGAGAATTAGAATAAAATATATTAACGAAAAACTTACTGGCATCGTTTAATAATAACGGGTCACTTTCCGATCGCGGTATATTCCAAATTCCTTGCTTTTTTAGCATATAGCGGTGCCAGAAAAGTACAACCAAAAGCAAAAGATCATACACCGCTTTACCGTGTTTTATAAAAAGCTCGAAATCTGTTGTGTTGGCAAGTTTTATAAGTTTTGGGTCAAGCACAATTTTTTGGTGCATTATACACTTCACAAAAATCATTGCCAATGTGTAGGTAATGAGGGTAACCCAGAAAGTCTTTGTCGGACGTGGTAATGTAAGAGCACCCCAGTAAAGGACTAGAAAAGGCATTGGTAAGGAAATTATTGAGGAGTTTGCAACTTGATTAACAAATACGGCCAAATAGCTGACGTCTTCCGTATTAGCAATAATTGCATACCACAAAGCAATTAACATTTGTACAAAATCATTATGATCCAGTGCTGTAAAACCGTCGCTTTTTGATATAAGGTCAAGGGTAGATTCTTTTACTGGAGCAATAAAAGAATCCAACTGTTTGCTAGAATGAAATAACAGAATTGCATAAAATATTAGTATTCTGTTAATTGTAGCATTTACTTGGTGTAAACTTACTCATAAAGAGATTGATTTAAAAAGCTAAACATCGCTGCAGTATTAACTAGTCCTAGTCGATTCATTGTACTTATATCTTGTAACGTGTTCTTCTCTGCTGACAGAACTTTGTGCACAAAACGATAGTTACGAGATAGCCGGTTCAACCGATACGTCATCAGCATAATTAATTCAGCCGTAAGTTTTATTATTGGGTGTGTTCCGAAGTCAATTTCAGAATCAGAGCTATATTCGTTTAAATTGCCCTGCGATTCATTATTCGTTTTTTTTTTAGACTGTAAATGCGAAAATGTAGTGCTAAGACGGATGAAAATTAACTATGTTTTACTAATATAAGCATTTGACGTGTCTGCAATTCTTCTTTTTCCAGGAAATCATACTCCTCATACAACATAGGTTCGTCACCGTCATCCTGATCCTGGAACATGTAGTAGTCGCCGGTACGCACGGCATGTGGGTGAAGTTGTAAGTCACGCCTTTTCGGTGGAGATGCATCTGTTAAATTTATATCTTCTAATAAAATGATGTTTATTATGGTCTTATAATATCTTAAGCTAATATTACCATCCTGTATGCTAATTTGCTCTCGCGAAGTGGTCACCGGGCGCGATTTAAACGTATGTAACTCTATAAGGAAATATATTAGTAGGAAATTTAAGATAAATCAACTTACTTTTATAGTTTTTTCTATTGCTAGCCCTGATAAGTTCCATCTTCGCTTTTACCCGTTCTAGCACACTTTTTTCGCACTCTCTTCGATCATAAATTTGTTTATAGTGTAAATTCTCGATAATAATGGCGCCTCTGCAGAATATAATTCAGTTAGCTAAAAGTTTGCAATACGTCTAGTGGTTTTGTTGGGCAACCTTAGCTAGCTCAGCATACCCAGTGGGGCCCCTCCCCTTAGACCGCACAAAATTCCTAAACAAACACAACCTACGAAACAATACATGCATACACACAAACGACGATTGGCGACGACGTATCCGCCTTCTCTGCAATGGGCTGCAAAGATTAAAATTTGTTTGTCCATTGCCCTTAAATTAGAACTGACGGCCGACTTTTTCCATGGCCTTGGTAAATCTCACTCCCTTACGCTTAGTCACACAACATATTCTATTCGCTCATTTTGGACTTAAAATGACAATATTGTCCTCTAGATGGTGATACTTAACTTTTAACGGACATTTAAAATTCAATTTAAATAGACTTTAAAATCAGACGGGACCGACAATTTGCAAAATCTGGATAAACAACAGAAAAAAAAAATGTAAATACATAAAATAATAAATAAAATAATTTCCACTGCAATATATATGCACGGCAGAGATATACCGGAAAATAATATTACCTTGATCCCTATCCTACCCTATCAGAGCTCCAATAAGGGTATGTGAAAAGGGGGGAATAAATTAAATTGTAACAGATATTTTTGTCTCGCACTCGTGGCCAGAAGCTTAAGCAATCTGAATAAGTAAATTTGATAAAATCCGAATGCTAGATTTAACAACATAAATTTGCTTTTAAATTGAAATATAAAAAAAAATAATAAAATAAACAAACGAATAAATAAATAACTGATAAATAAATAAAATGTTATCTTAATTACTAAATAAATAAATAAAATTTGTTATGTAATTAATTATATAATGATTTTTAAAGACGGGCCAATGGTTGCAAGTCCTTAAGCTGCGTAGGATGTGTTACTATATGACAGAAAATGGTGGCTTCAGTCGCTGCTAGAACGAACTGACTGGGTGTTATCATTCCAATATCGTGGCCGAGCGTTGATGTATATTATGGCCATGGGAGAACTATAAATTGAAGGATAATAATTGGATTATTTGATGAGTGGTGTTCGTGTTCGTGTTCACGATATTTAATTATTCCTTATCAGTGGTCAACCGATTTGACACAAAATGTTATTTACTTTAAGCCCAGACCGGGCTGATTGAGTCTTTGTTTAGAACTAACCTAAAGATATCCAGCGCTGTCCCGTCAAAGCTATGGGCCGAGGCAGTGATCCACCAAAATCGCTGATACTGCGCATTGTCACTTTGTCAGTCGGGCTGCGCGTGCGGGCGTCTCGCTCGAAGACGGCGGTGAATGACATATGTAACACCGAAACAGGCGGTCTTGACACCGATTGAGGCTTCAGACCGCCAATGTGTCGAAGATTCTTAAGGCTCAAGTCGTAGAGGGGAGGCTTACTGAGATGATCTCGATACCTAGTGTTGTTGGTTTGGGCCTTGATGGATGCTGCAAGTTTCTGTCTCAGGCTTCTGTAATGGTTAATGAATAGAGTCCCGTTCAAGAAGACCCAATCGTCGAATGGTATGAGGTGCGTCCCCAAGAAAGTCTGTTGTCGATGATAATAACCCCTTCGTCGATTTGAGGTATGGGTTCTAAATACTAGACCGGGTGTTACACATGGCGACGGTTCCAGTAGTTAGATGTTTCGGACTTCTATAGAAGGTGGTGCTTACGGTCGCTTTACAATTGATGGTGATAGGTGTTTGAGCCGCAGTTGACGACTTTGCAATTGCTTTCTAAGTCTAATATTACATTATTATGTTGAACAGGATATATACTAAAGAGTATATTGGGTTTGTGAAATGTCCCTCTTGCTGTCCGTCTCTCCGTCCGTCCGTATGAACGCATTTTTTTCGCCGCTATTGAAGCTAGAGATTTGAAATTTTGGATATATACTCGTGTGTACCCGCGTCGGAAAAAGTGTTAAGGATTTTGGGCTGTGCTCCTGGGGGCGCGGCAAACCGATAAGACTTAAAATCGTTAATCGAGAAAGACCACAATTTGAAAGCTAAAGTCACCAAACAATTTTGAAGCTAGACCACCACCAGAATCGCGAAAACCGATATAGTTGACAGCTCCCATCGTATACTTCCGACAATTTAAAAGATAGATTCACCAAATTTGGTTTGTAGTTAGTTGGTGAGCTCCCCCAAAGATTGCGAAATTGATATCCCGGCCACGCCTACTAGAACGTTTAAGTTTATCGCGATCTGTCTATTTTCTGATTCTATTAACTAATTCTGTTTGAATTTAATTCGTTCCCAGTCGTCAAAGTCTGGAGTAACTGCTACTACTTTTAATCCTGTTTATTGTACGCACCCGTCTATTTTGTATCTTTAGAGTGGCGATCAGTGTGTTGATTTGGCCAAGTTCCGTACTGTGAATCTTTTGGGAGGTTCAGAGTTCTTCGTGTTTCGTCAGCGTACGTCTCGTAAAATATCACGTTAGTTACATGTCCTAGGTATCTGTAGTCGTCCCAATTGCTCAGTCGATGTAAGTAGTCATTCAGTTTTGTTGTTGTGATCTCCCAGCGTTATTAGAATTATTAGATAGTAGAAAAAGAAATGAATATCCTTACGTAAAATGTGTAAAAATATCCTAGACTAACATATAAGAGAAATTTTGAAAATTTGGTCACTATAGTCTTATTTTAAGTTGTCCTTATGAACCAAGGTCAGCTTCGACTGTCTCTTCGAAGCATAATGGTGTTAATTTTGTTCCCAATCATTTGTTCAAGCCATACCTTATCTCCCGCTTAACATTCTTTGTGTGCTCTGTTTCGGTAACATTGCGCAAGATTTTTGTCCATTGTTTTTTGGATTTTTTCTCTAATCTGTAAAGAAGCTTTGTGCATTACGTATATTGTATTTTTTTTATTCGAAACGGAGTTAATTGTTTTGTTATAAGCAATTGTGAATAGCAGAATAAAGTCTGTTGCATCGTCAATTTGTTTTTGTAATTTTAAGCAACGGGCTTTTCTGTGAGGATGCTGTGGAATCTTTTTACTTGCCCGTCGTCCCAGTATATTTTCCTTGTTCGGTGGAAAACAATTACTATTTGCAACAGTGGGGCTTTTATGTCTCTTGAGGCTATTAGTTGTAATACAGAGAATTTTGAGAATTTGTCGATGATAGTTAGGAAATACTATATACTGATGCTAGTACGTCTTTTAGTTTCCCGAAAGCTTGTTTTTGCTAAGAATTCAGTCTGATTTGAACTTTCCGAGATTGGTTAGTACTTATTTTCCCGTTCTCACCCTTTAGTATGTTCGATAAAGGTCTTGCGATAGTAGCAAATTCATTAATGAAGGAACTGTAGAACTTGAAACACCTCGGAAGGACCTAAGTGCAAACAGGAAGCTTGGAAGAGAGAAATTTTTTACTGCTTTAACTTTTTAAAATGAGGTTTTGATTCCACCTCTGGATACTACGAATCCCAAATACTTTTTCGATGTAATCTTTTTCAGTTTGCTGCGATTTCTGCAGCTAGCTGGATCATTTTTGGAAAGTAATAATCGCAAAGTATTTGTTTAACAGTTTCCTGTGCTGCTCGATGTGATCTTTTATGTTCGGTGATTGCGATTTCTCGCTATTCTGTTTTGTCCGTTTTGCCTATCACTAAATGTTTGGATTACCTAAAGGTTGTTGCTGGGAATGTGTCTACTAGTCTATGTTGAATAAATGCTAGTAGTGGGAACTCGCAATGTAGAGTATTGACTGTTAGCCATAAGGCTTCTCTGTTCGAGAATCGGACGACGTGTCTAAGTTTATCTCTAAATAGAATAAACGTTTTTATTAAAGGGGCGTCTGATTCTTCTATCACATTTGGTTTCGGAAACAGTTAATTGGTTTGTCATTTTTTCAACATTGTACGTGAGGGACTGTTCGCTATGGCTAGTGACTATGTCCGCGTCAATGTCTGAATATGAGTCCGGATTGAAATCTAATGCATTTATATTTTGGCGAGATAAGGCGTCTGCCACATGACTTTCTTTGCCTGGTTTGTAAATAATGTTTGCGTTGTGTTCGTCGATAAATGCCTTCCAGCGCTCAATCTTAGCATTGAGATTTCTGTTTGAAGCCGCAAACGTGTGGCTGATGGTCCGTACAAGTAATTTCGTAGGTTTTTTAAGGCCCACCTTATGGCTAGAAGTTTCCGTTCGTTTGTTGCAAAACTCATTTCGTTGTCATGTAATATCCGGGAGATCATCGTAATCGGTCTGCCGTTATGTGCTAATACTGCTCCAAGGCTGTATGCGGAGGCGTCTGTCGTTAACTCAAATGGTCGTCCAAAGTCCGGGTATGTCTGAAGCAAATCCTCTGATGCTACTATGTCTTTTAGTTTCACGAAAGCTTTTTGTTGCTGAGAATTTAGTCTGATTTAAACTTTCCGAGATTGGTTAGTACTTATTTTTCCGTTCTCACCCTTTAATATGTTCGATAAAGGTCTTGCGATAGTGGCAAAATCTTTAATGAACGGTTGTTTTTTTAAACTTAGTTTTTTCTCCAGAATTTCGCATACCTGCATCGTATGAACATTTAAGTATCCTGTCTATGCGTTTGACGTGGTCTTCTTTGTTCTCGGTGAAGATGATGACATCATCCACATAAACGTAGCAAGTCTTTCCGATTTGTTCCCTTAGGATATCGTAAATTGCCCGTCGGAATATGTTTGGGGCATTTTTCAACCCGAATAGAAGCCTACACAGCTCGTATTTCCAGTTGTTCTCAAAAAAGTTGTCTTTTCCCGATCTTTTTCCGCCAACTCGATTTGTTGGAACCCCGATGTCGTAAATTACTGGTCTTTACCCATATTAGGCAGTATGGGGTATTTGTCGTCTATGGTTTGCTGATTTAGTTTTCTAAAATCGATAACCAATCGTTTGTTTTTGTGGCCTGACTCGTCAAGGCCTTTTTTATCTACTAACCAGATCTGGATATTATATGGCGATCTGGATCGCCCTTTTATGCCGTCCGCAAGAAGTCATTTGAATACTGCATTGACAAAATCGGCTACGCCCATTGGATACAGATATAGTTTATAATAACCGGCTCTCGTTTTGTACGGATCGCCGCCACTGTATTTATATTAAAGGGTAGAGACTCGTTAGGGTCTGCAAATTATTTTGATCTATTTTTTTTTATCATTTATCATATCCACGTTGTTTTTTATGAAATTCACATTTTGAGATTTTATAAATTAAATTTTTTCTGATCCATGTTCGTGTTCGTGTTTCTACGTTGAAAAGGTTATATTTTTGTGTAACCGTGTAATGACTTTACTTGGAATTGTTATTCGACTGGTACGGAGTGTGGAAGGGGTATGATATCATTTTTTGAGGCTTCTGTGTCGACAAGAAGTTGGTGTGACGAATGGTAGTTATAAAATTGCAAGATTCTACATCTGACAAATCGTCCTCTGTAGCTGTTGTTTCGTTGGCAGCTATTGATTCGTATTTTTATCCTGCTCCTTCTCCACATTGGTTTTGTGATGAATTCTCTAATTGTTTTGTGAGGATTGCCTGACAATTGTCGCCTAGAAGCTTGTGTCGGCTGTCTGAAGCGCGTTGACGAATATACCTCCATCGATTCATGGTTGTAATTATTTTGGTTAAAATGGTGCTCCTTTGAGCTACTTGCCAGCTGCGACTGTCTATTTGGAGCACCGTTGTCTAAATTATTGGTCGCATTGTTTTGTTTATTGGCGGTGCCCTTGACGCCATTCCTGGGATTTCTGAATCCCTTTTTTTTTTTTGAGTTTGTCTTCTTTGCTGCGAACGCGTAACGATCGTTGATGACTTCCGTCTCTTGCGTCAGGGAAAACCAGTGCCAGTTGGGAGATTCATTTTTTTTTTTGTGTTTTTTTTTTAGTCCGGACGCAATATTTGCAGCGCTTAGTTTCTGTACTTTTTGTTCAGTACCGCTGCGGCTGCTGGATCGTAAGGCACAAGAGTCTTCTTCGGGAGAAGTGTTAGCTCTCTCAATTTCGTCATAGTATTTCAACAACGGCAGTTCGCCTTGCCTCAGCATGTTAAGTTCTTGTTGGATGACACATACTGGCGTTTTGTCAGCATATATAAAGTCAAGTCGCGCAATAATCGCGTTGAAATTTCAAACTTTGTTGTATGAAGCTAACACAGGCTCGGCAGCCTTTTATTTTACTGCGTATTATCGAAACCTGGAACTGCTATCTTATGGCATCTGTCGATGCGTGCCGCCAAGAAACATAGTCCTCTTGCTTGCCATCGAATCTCTTTACATTCGTTTGCACCGTCTAATTTTTGCAGAGTTTATCTTGTCCGTGATTGTTGCCAGTTCTGCTGTAAAAATTGCTGCCTGATGAGTGAGCGCGAAAGTAACCGCAGCCTATATCAGTGTGATTAACTCTTCAGAATTGCTGTTGTTGTGAACAGCATTTCTGTACATATGTGAATCACTTGACTGAACCAAGTGCTTTTTTCACGAATTTAAAATATTTTTCGTAAATAGAAAAAATATAAGAAAGTTTTATTCTTTGTAGAAAAATAATAATTTGTATGAAAAAAATGAATCGTCTCGTCTTTATTTAATAATTATCTTTTCAATTTTGTTTTGTTGTTTTTTTTTTTTAAATTTCGTAAAAACTTAAATGAATGAACCTCTCACTTACATTATTATTGTCGGGCCTATTCCTGGTATTTTGCACTTCTATGTGAGCGAGCGCAGCTCTTTGATTGCGCTCCTGTGTTCTGCTGGTTGAAGTTCTTCAAAATAGTATTCGCACGTATTCCCCATATGTTGGGTGCCAGGTAAAATAACTTGAGTTTACTATATTTAACTGTTCTTTAGTAGTGGACAATCGTACCGATTTGATACAAAATGTTATTTACTTTAAGTCCAGACCGGTCTAATTGAGTCTCTGTTTATAACTAACTTAATGATATCCAGCGCTGTCCCGTGAAGGCTATGGGCCGAGACAGTGATCCACCAAAAACGCTGACACTGCGCATATTCACTTTGCCAGCCGGGGTGCGCGTGTGGGCGTCCAATATCAATTGGACACTTTGTTGCTTAACTGTTATTGCTAATACATTTGGGGGCTCTGCACATGCACATAACTCAGAATTATAAAATACTCTGAGAGGCATAAAACATTCCTGCCTCAAGAACGTTCTGTGCCCTATTTGTATATTCTAAACCCATTGAAATTGGGTAAAAAGGGGTATAATGGTTTTTGCCATATCCGACCCTGTCTGTCTGTATATACGCGTCGATTTCTGAGTCAAAAAGCTACAAAGCTCATCCTGGACTTATTCCGTTGTTATAGATCATACTCAGATCAAGTTTATATAAAAATATAGATAACCCTTTCCTGCTTTTCCCTTACTATCGATATTTATCCCTTTTTTGAACCGGTTTTCAGTATAACTCCTAAACTATAAGAGGTAGAGCCACCAACAAAGCAGACTTAGATGTTGAATATTTCGGGTTTTGGATACATCTCCCCCAATCGCCCCAAATATCGAAAAAAAATCACAAATCAAATAATACAGACTTGCATATTGGTTTGTACACACATAATTATGCTCTTATTAAGACCTGAAAATTTCATAACGAATTTGGTTCATAGATAGCTGGTGACCTCTCTCACAGATGGCACCCTGGATATCCCGGCCTCACCCACTAGAACGCCCCCAGCGCCAGTCACCAAAATTGGGATATATATTACTGGGAAGCTTCCCCAGATGTTACAGAAACAATTTTTCGGCCACGACCCCTCCCTCTCCCTTTCACCATAACAAGCCGAAAATATATATCTCGCACAGTTTTAAAGCTGGGGTCACCAAATTTTGAAAGTTTATAAATGGTGTCCTTTAAAGATGGGTAAAAAATTTTCAAAATAACAATAATAATTATTGACATGAACGAGTATAACACAGTCGATAACGCCGGTAACGGTGATTCTCCCTTACATTTTATGACTTTGTAAATAATTGTTCTGAATATTGTGTTTTGTTAGCTGTGTTAACTTATTTATAGACTTAGGTGGAAAAATAAACATATATTTTTAGGCTGCCGAAATAAGTAGTAGTAGAATAATTACAATTATAAACGGTAGGGAAAATATAGGGGCCGAAGGCAGCCATCCGTATCCGCTGTGCTCAAGAACGAACCGCGCGAGAAGACTCTTGGGAACAAGAAGGGGCACGAGCAGTGATAAGCTTGATCATAAGCTTGGCAAGGATGCCAGGTAGGCCACCAGCACTGCTCCCAGGCGAGTTGTACCTGGCAGTTGTGGATTTCAACTTCCCGCCGGAGGATAGAATTATTCAAAAAGAGCCTCGTAATGCTACAACTAGGACATAGCGTCTGCTATAAATGTTGCCCTCTTCCAAGCCGATGAGACTTATGGAAAGTCGACCAAAGCCGGTATAACGCAGGCTTTTAGGGGAGAAATCTGTTCGGGGTTCCAGGTGATGGTGATATAGACAGACCCACCCCACTGTCCGCGAGTTGCAATCAGTTCATGGGCGAGGTGGTTTTACCTCAGCGTTGGGCCGATTCAGCCAACGAGTCAGGGCGCCGTGCCAAAGAAACGCCAGCTAGCGTCACACCAGCTCCTAGGCCACCACCGAAGCCAGAGAAGTCGAATAACTTAAGCGGACTTAGTGGAGGCCCAGCGTAGAATTGACGCAATACCGGGCCGAACGAGAGGCGACGGGAAAACAAGAGCAGAGGAGACATAAGGCAAGCGACGATTGTAGGGGAGTATTGGGAAGATCGCGGAGACAGGAACGCCTGTGCTAAATCTGAGAACACCCCTATGTCCACTTTGGGCCAAGATAGACAAATGAGAAGTGTCATTTAATGGCCGAGATCCGTGGGAAATTTCGTCTTTAAGCTGGAGTATCTCCAGAGGCAATTCTAATGCGCTTGAGACGAAGTTCTACGAAACTTTCATGTGCTAGTAACCGGGCGGGCCTTCACGTAAGACGGCGGCCGATCATCTCTTGTGCCGATCTTCGTAGAGCTCTGCTA